>JAZBGZ010000936.1:0-12682 GCA_037414795.1 Stenodera caucasica | reverse complement strand
GGTATCGGTTGTATGATGTATTTATACGCTGTATTTAATTGAACATTGCTTTATTCTAAATTATTATGGAATAATCAATTGATTTCAGGCATTCATGAGTTTAATTTCTGGTGATCATTATGTTGGTTTAATGCAAATTAGTTTTATAGCAAGTATATTCTTTTTGACTTTCTGGTTTTTGATATTGGGCGGACAACTTGTTGAAAATGAGGTACAAGAAAAACTTCTATTTTAACTTTTATTTAAAATTTTTTGAATTTTTAGTCAGATGATTTGTTTAATGTTTTATTATCGAACAATTGGTATTTATGGAATGTGAAAAATCAGAAAACTCTATTGTTATTCATACCACATGTCACTTTGTCCTATAAATTGAAATTTACACGTTCGATCGCAATCAATAATATTTTAGGACTAGCAGTAAGTTGTATTGAATTGTATTAATATCATATTGATAATACGATTCTTTTTTAGATCCTGAAATTCAGTTTCACAGTTGTTTCAGTTTACATTCAAATGCAATAATATTATTTAACATTGTGCTATATTCAATGTTAATATTTTAGTGTTGTTATTATCAAGTAATATAATTAAAGGAAATTCCACAATTTTCTCTATTATAAAATCTCTCACCAATTATCAGGGACTCAGTGATAAAAAAAAAACTAACTCACTTTCATATTGTAGATTTACTGAGAATAATTGTTAAGCTTGGCTCAATGGTTTTTTCTAAGCTAATTGTAAAATTCGAGAATATATTTTTTGTTGTTGTGTAGATTGATTCTCATTGTTTGAGTGAATGTTAATAAATATCGTTATTTTTGAATTTTGAACTAGTGTTGGAAATTTCAAATAAATTCCCTCTATCCTCCGGTATTTTCTTGGCAATAATTGAGAAATTTACATTTGTTTATCGTCGAAATTACCACAAATTATCTACTTCACTTGTTAATTGATAATTGAGGATCGATTAATTGGGTTGAAAAATAGGAAAATCAATATTCCGAACAACAACTATAATATATTTTTAAATATTGTGATACAATATAAAATAGAATACACAGACATCAATCGACTTACAATTAATAATAAAAGAGAATGCGAAAACTTCTGATCGATCTAAATATCATGAACATTTTGAATTAAAAGGCATTTGTTTATTATCAAGACAAGAATTACAATAATTACTTGAGTCTTATCTTCAACACTATTGAATTTAGCATTAGAATTTCGAATATAGAAGTAAATTTACTGAATCAAATGTCTTGATCATCCACTATCTAGGCTTCTCTATTCAAGAATTTTATTGCATTTGAATATAAACTGAAATAACTGAAAATATGAATTTCACAATCTGTAAAATAAAATTACCAATAATATTAAAAATTAATATAGATATTTGTTGATTGAATATAACTAACTGCTAATCCTAGATCATGATTGACTGCGATCGAACGTGTGAATCTCAATTTATACGATAGCATGACGTGTGGTAAAAATGTTAATAGTATTTTCTGATTATCAAGATTCCATAAATACCAATTGTTCGATAATAAAATATTCAATGAAGTATCCGCCTAGAAATTCGAATAATAATATAAATGATGATGTGATTTTCAACTTTATGGTTTTTACCTCTTGCTCAACAAGTTGTCCGCCTAATATTAAAGAGCTGAAAGTTAACCCAAATAGAGCGGTTACAGAACCAACATGCGATAAACTAACATTGGGAACTACTGAATTTAGACTCTCAAATCCCTGAAATCAATCGATTAGTCGATATTAAAAAAAAATACAATAATATTTTAGGAATATACAGCGTATAAATAAATCATACAGCCGATACCATGAAGACCTCCAGCTAATACGTATAATGGAACAAATGGATAAATCCTCCTATTTAAATCTAAACCAGCCCTTAAATCGAACCGAATTATATTATATTGTTAACTTTTAATATAATCATATAGATTTAATTACGATATAATTTCTTGATAACGATCGATACAAAATTTCAAACGTTGATCGATTTGATTCTGATATGTTTCATCATAGAAAAGTGTCAATAAATCATTGCCGAAATCACCATCTATATTTTCCAAATATTCACTAAATAGTCTCAATTGAAATTTCATATGTTGTGAAAAATAAATCATTTGATAAGCTGTGATTACCATACAATAAACAAAAAATGGTATGGTCGTTTCATAAAACCATAAAAATAATTGTGAAATATGAGATATATCATCTTTCAATAATTTAGCGATCAAAGAAAAGTTATGATTCATCTCTTGATTTTTCGAATGAAGAAAAGATACTGAAATTGCTAATAATGTATTGAAGATTGCGAATCCATTTATTATAAAACTTTCGAATTTGATCTGATTTCGAATTTTCATACCAGCACTATCGATACTCCATAATTTATAAGTCCTTTGTTTCTTAACAACAGGTCCAATTGTATTATGTTGAATTAATGATACAACACCCTGTTGAACAAAAATATTAATTTATTCAAATACACAATTTAATTAGATTAGAAAATATTTACGAAAACTGTGAAACAAAACAGTGGTAAATATTGAACAATTTCATCAGTTGTTAATTTGAAAAGAAAACAATAAAGATATATGAGAATAACAATGAGATGGACCATTAAGAAGAGTTTTAAAAAATATCTCATTATTTTCGAATAGAAAATATCACAACTGAAAAGTCTCAATATAATCAAACAATCACCTAAAACAGATCATATCGTATTGGAGAAATATCAAAACTTGTCTTATTAATATTTAAATCTAATATTAGAGGATTCACCTTGCATTTCAGGTTGATCCTGAAACTCCATGTTTCTTGTTCGAATTCAACCCCAATACAGAATTTCGAATATTCAATGAAATTTTTGATGTTTTTCACCGAAAATTATTTGATCAACTGAACTCTATTTGATTTCATTCATCAAATTATTATAATTCCATCATCAATTTCTAATCGATCATCATCAAAATATATTAGTTGATATTTTCATGATTAGAAATGATGATTTGAGATGAAACCTATACAGCGACAAAATAATCAAATGAACATCATATCACTAGATATTCTTTATCAAAAAATATCAGATATCTATTAAATAGTTCAATTTCAAGAATAAGTAATAATGATTGAAGTTCTCGTTGAGTTTGAATTAATTCACATTTGAGTCGAATTCCAATAAATTCTCAAACTGGAATCTAATTAATCAACTGTTAGGCTCACTAATTAAGGAAATACTGAAGTCGATGAGGTAAGCCGTTCATTGTAAGTGATTAATGAATAACTTATCAACACGTGTCCACATTAAAACCATTAAAACATCATCAATTGCTCGACTCAATAAGTTACCCAACTGTAATCTATAAATAACGAATGAAATTTATAGATTACACACACACACACCTACATCTGTTGTGTATATAATTTTGGTGGATGCGCCGGGAGAATTATAATTAATTTTTTGACTAACAATTAGCCATAAAACTAATAGACATATTAAAACATAAGAACAACAAAAATTATATATTTGCAGGGAGTTTTACTTTTTACTTAAATTTTTTTGGGAAGTTTGCTGGTAATAATGTAGTTTTTCTCTGCAATACTATCAGAATTTCCGCTGTTTTATGGTCGAAATTACCGCAAATCATCTCGTTTAATAATTTGATTAATGAGAAAAGAAGACGATTTATCAGTGAGAGTTCTGAATTGGAATATGAATCGATTATCGATAAGATACGAAATAAAAAAAATTGATTTTCAGAACAATAACAACAACAATAATATATTTCATAATATTTAATGCGATACAATATCAATTGGGGACACAGAATTTTATTGACTAACAATGTGTTAATGTTGCCAATTAAAGAACAAATCTTTAAAAGTTTATCATTTGAAAGTTGCTTATTATAAATATAGAATAGGTGTAATTTTGGTGAAGGTGCGAAAATAATTCTAATTCACTTTAAAGAGATGTGAGAACTACAACAATTATTTGAATTTAATCTTGAAACTAAGTGAGTTCAAACTAGCAATTCTCATTGATATTTTCAAATATTAAAACAGTGAGAAACAAATTTGATTATATTTATATGTTGATCAACCAATATCTCGACCTTCCAATTCAACATTTTCATTGCATTTGAACATAAACAGAAACAACTGAAAATATGAATTTCACGATCTGTAAAATTGAATTATCGATATAATTATAAAGCACCATTAATATTTTTTGATTAATTAAATATAACTCACTGCTACACCTAGATCATAATTTACTGCTATTGAACCTGTAAACTTCAGTTTATAAGATAGCATGACGTATGGTAAAAATATTAATAGTGTTTTCTGATTTTTCAAATTCCATAAATACCAATTGTTTGATAATAAAATATCTGATAGAGTATCCGCCTAGAAATTTGATTAAATTTCGAAATGACGGTATTATTTATGAATCAATATTGTTTACCTCTTGTTCAACAAGTTGTCCGCCCAATATTAAAGACCAGAAAGTTAACGCAAATAGACTTGCTACACAACCAACTTGCAATAAACCAACAGTGGAGTCACCTGAGATGAAACTTACAAAGCCCTGGAAACAATCAATTGATCAATTTTAAAAAGAAATACAATAATATTTTAGAGAATACAGCATGTAAATAAATCATACAACCGATCCCATGAAGACCTCCAGCTAATACGTATAATGGAACAAATGGATAAATTTTCCTATTGAAATTTAAACCGGCCCTTGAATTGAATCAAATTTTATTAGAATACATTGTTTTGATCGAATGAAATTCTATATAATTACGATATAATTTCTTGATAACGATCGATACAAAACTTCAAACGTTGATCGATTTGATTCTGATATGTTTCATCATAGAAAAGTGTTAATGAATCATTTCCGAAATCACTATCTATATTTTCCAAATATTCACGCAATAAGCGCAATTGAAATCTCATATGTTGTGAAAAATAAATCATTTGATGGGCCGCTAATACCATACAGTAAACGAAGAATGTTACTGTAATTTTATAAAACCATACGAATATTTGTGCGATCCAAAAAGAATCCTCTTCGAATAATTTAGCAAGCAAGGAGAAGTTACGCCGTATTTCTTGATCTTTCAAATGAACAAGAGGTGCTGAAATTGCTAATAATGTATTGAAAATCGCAAATCCATTTATTATGAAACTTTCGAATTTGATCTGTTTTCCGATTCTGACACCAGCACTATCGATATTCCATAATTTATAGGTCCTTTGCTCTTCTATAACAGGTCCAACTGTAGTATGTTGGATTAATGATACAGTACCCTGTTGAAGAAAATTTCAAGTCATTCAAATTTACAAATTGTATTGAGAAAAACTTACAAATATTGTGAAACAAAATAGTGGAAAATATTGCATAATTTCATTACTGGTTAGTTTGTAGAGAAACTGATATAAATGAAGGACAATAACAAAGATTTGGACCATCAGAAAGAATTTTAAAAAATACTTCATTCTTTTCCCATAGAAAATATCACAATTGAAAAGTCTCAATATAATCAAACAATCACCTGAAACAGATCATATTGTATTGAAACAAAAATACCAAAATCCATTTCCATTCGTGTTTGAATTTGATATCATAGAACACACCCTGCATGTCAGGTTGATCCTGAAACTTCATGATTCTTGTTTGTATTCAGCAAAAATTGAGAATTCAACAAAAGAGAATGATTTGTGCAATTTGCTCGAAAAACAAATTTTCTGATCCGATGAGATCGACGTCTAATGAAATAACTGATCGTGATCAGCAAGATAGGCTTACTAATAAAGAAAATACTGAAGTCGATAATGTAATCTGCTAATTATAAGTAATGACTGAATTAATCATATAAGTACTTGTTATTACGTTAATTACATCAAAACATAATTAATTCATTAACACAATGAGGTTTTCAACTGTAACTTATAAATACAATAAGGAATAAATTATACTAAAATATAATTTTGGTGGATGCACCTGAAAAATTGCAATTACATGTTCGACTAACAAACAATCAATCGACATACCTAGTCTCTCAACATAGTTAGCAATACTCTGATGAAGAACAATAGGTAAATATCTAGAATTTGACTTGAAGAATATCAAATGAATCATTTGCTAAATTGAAAAATGAATAAAGATTAATCCGAACAATAGAAACAATCTACGAGTAATTCTGCTTTTGGAATTAATGAAGAATTTTGTCATTATCGAAATTCGAATCGATCTATCATCAAGGCTGTTTTGAAACAAAACATTGAAGATTCATCTCAATTGCCCTCATAGAATTAGTTATTTTGGTGATTCGACTTATCAAAATTAAAAATAATACTTTTATAATTTTAGTTAGTGATGATTCGCTATTGATTTATTGTTTCAATCAATCAATGAGTAAATATTGTTCTGGTAGCTTCAACATGGGACCGAGAATATGATTTATTCAATTATTACTCATTATGTTACTTTCCTATCATCGAATAAAAAATAGAATTTGAATAAATTAGTCGAAATGTGGCATGGTATTTTTTTATTATTAATGAGCCAGTCATTAGATCTCAATCAGTCAACTTGCTTGATTTCAAGGTAAAGTTTAAGCTTCGATCATTAATTTTTGGAACTGAGCTTAATATCTCAATATGTGTATGATGTTTATTGGACGAATTGTACAAAATTAATTTCCGTCATGAGTCAGAAACTTCTACTGATTACAATTCAAATTGGTTGATTGGTCGAAATATTCTTCGATCATTAGTTCCTAATATGTATCCAAGTCCTTGATATGAACTTGATCAAGGATCTTGGAATTATCAAAATTGGAATCAATTTATCATTATAGCTGCTTCCATATGTAAATTGACTTGATCTAGGAAAAAGTTTGATCCTGAATCATTATTTCTAAACATTAAACTATCGACACATACATATATAGGTATAGGTAGATTGATATTTATTATGATAAAATTGATGATGGATTTTGTTAATTTGATCAATGAAATAAGACTTATTCCTATGATAGAGTTTAGTTGATTGATTGATCTTGTTGAGAAAGTTTGGACGTTTTATTATTCCAAATTTTCAATTTGCATTAAAAGCGAGAACCATGGAGTTTCAGGATAAGCCTGAAATGCCTGGTAAGATCTACACAATGTATTCGAATATAATCAATATTAATTATAATTTTGAATACAATTTTTGCGATAAATTCCTAATTTAAGCGTACTCCCAATACAAATTGATTTATTTCAGGTGATTGTTTGATAATATTGAAAAGTTTGGGTTGTAATATTTTCTATTCAAAATCGATGAGATATTTTTTAAAACTCCTCATGATAGTCCAACTCTTTGTTATTCTTATATATCTATATTATTTTCTCTTCAAATTAACCAGTGATGAAATTATTCAATATTTTCCAATGTTCTGTTTCACAATATTCGTAAATATTTTCTAATTCAAGTCAATTGTAGATTTAAATGAATTAATATTTTTGTTCTATAGGGTGTCGTATCATTAATCCAACTTAATACAGTTGGACCATTTGTAGAAGAGCAAAGAACCTATAAATTATGGAATATCGATACTGCTGGTGTTAGAATCGGAAAACAGATCAAATTCGAGAGTTTCATAATAAATGGATTTACAATTTTCAATACAGCTTTAGTAATCTTAACAGCAACTGTTCATTTGTATGATAAAAAAATTACCTGTGATTTTTCCCTAATATTCAATTTATTGGAAGAAAATCCCTCATGGACTTCACAATTATTTTTATGGTTTTATAAAAAGACCATACCATTTTTTGTTTATTGTATGGTAATCCCGGCTTATCAAATAATTTATTTTCCACTACATATGAAATTTCAATTGAGACTATTTAGTGAATATATGGGAAATATAGATGGTGATTTTGGAAATGATTCATTGACACTTTTCTATGATGAAACATATCAGAATCAAATCGATCAACGTTTAAAATTTTGTATCGATCGTTATCAAGAAATTATATCGTAATTTAATCTATAGAACTATATTGAAAGTTAACAATATAATATATTACGGTTTGATTCAAGGGCTGGTTTGGACTTCAATAGAAGAATTTATCCGTTTGTTCCTTTATACATATTAGCTGGAGGTCTTCATGGTATCGGTTGTATGATTTATTTACATGCTGTATTCTCTAAAATATTATTGTATTTCTTTTTAAAATTGATCAATTGATTGTTTCCAGGGATTTGTAAGTTTCATCTCAGGTGACTCCAAAGTTGGTTTATTGCAAGTTGGTTGTGTAGCAAGTCTATTTACGTTAACTTTCTGCTCTTTGATATTAGGCGGACAACTTATTGAGCAAGAGGTGATGAATACGAGTTTGTAGATAATACCGTAATTTCAATTTTCAATCAAATTTTTAGGCAGAGAGTCTTTCAAATATTTTATTATCAAACAATTGGTATCTATGGAATTTGAAAAATCAGAAAACTCTATTAATATTTCTACCACACGTCATGCTATCCTATAAAATGAAATTCACAAGTTCGATCGCAATCAATTTTGATTTAGGATTAGCAGTGAGTTATATTTAATCGAGAAATATCTATGGTGCTTAATAATTATATCGATAATTCAATTTTACAGATCGTGAAATTCATATTTTCAGTTGTTTCTGTTTATGTTCAAATGCAATGAAAATGTTGAATAGTGAAGCGCAAAGATTGGATGGTCAAGATATAGATTTAATTAAGTTTATTTAATCACTGTTATAATATTTGTTAATATTGATTACAATTGTCTTGAATACAAATAGTCACTGAATTAGACTCAAGTTATTATTTTTATTATTTCCTTGATGATTCCCAAAACAAGTTAAAACACTGTATACGAACAAGAAGGTTCCGAATAAATTTGAAATGATTTTTCTCATACTGTTATCGAAAATCAATCATTGAAGTTAAATATATTTTTTTAAATCATGTTCTTTGAGAAATATTCGATTATGGCATATTCCAAATACAAATCAATTGGTAATATTGAGACTTCCAAATCTCTCTAAGATTATAATGAAATATTATATGAAATTTATTTTCATGACTCATCTCCTCATTATCGTCACAGTAACTCACATATTAACAAATAAGTGATAATAGAGAGAACTGAAAATAATATATTCCCGGCGCATCCACCAAAATTATAAATAAGACTCGCATCGTTTGTCCTGCTTTTATAATCAATATCACGCATCAATGAACTAAATCGATCGATGTACAAATTATTGAAGACTCATTGTAAAGTATGAAATATTTCTCTCTTATCATTATTTATGATTGATCTTATAATTAGAGCTTTAATTATTCAATTAGAGAAAAAAGGTCGAATAAGCTAAAAGTTTTTTTTTCGAGAAAAAATTTGATTGCTTGAATATTTTTCTAAATTATTCGAAACAACAGCTCCAATTTTGATCTATTCATCCAAATACTAGAATTGGTATCGAAATAAAAGTTAACTAAATTTAGTAATAAATTTGTTCCTAAATTATTATTTTCTATGATCGACAAGTTTATTTTGATATTAATTAGTAGAAAATTGATGGTGGAATCATGATAATTTGATGAATGAAATAGAGAATTATTCTGATAATAGACTTCTGTAGTCTAAATCGTGGCTCGACTCGGTTTTCCGACCAAAGTTCTTGAAATTGGCTGACTTTCTAATTGAATATTTGATCATTCCTGAACATCGCCTCCAAAAATTTAATAAATTTAGAAAATATAATTTTAGTGGATGCATCTAAAAAATTGCAATTACATGTTCGACTAACAAACAATCAATCGACATACGAGTAACTAGTCTCTTAACATAGTGAGCAATACTCTGATGAAGAACAATAGGTAAATACCTAGAATTTAATTTAAATAATATCGAATGAATCATTTGCTAAATTGAAAAATGAATGAAGATTAATCTGAAACTGAAGCATACCCAAATGAAATTCTAACTCAAATGATTTTCAGAACAATAGAAGCAATAAAATTCTGATTTTGGAATTGATGAAGAATTTTGTCATAATTGAAATTCGAATCAATCAATCGTCAAGGCTGTTTTAAAACAAAACATTGAAGATTCATCTCAATTGCCTTCATAGAATTAGTTATCTTGGTGATTCGACTTATCAAAATTAAAAATAATATTTTTATTATTTCAGTTGGTGATGATTCGCTATTGATTTATTGTTTTGATCAATATTATATTATTAATCAATATTGTTCTGGTAGCTTCAACATGGGATCGAGAATATGATTTATTCAATTATTACTCATTATGTTACTTTCCTATCATCGAATGAAGAATAGAATTTGAATAAATTAGTCGAAATGTGACATGGTATTTTTTTATTATTAATGAGCCAGTCATTAGATCTCAATCAGTCAACTTGATTGATTTCAAGGTAAAGTTTAAGCTTCGATCAATAATTCTTGAAACTGAACTTAATATCTCAATATGTGTATGATGTTTATTGGACGAATTGTACAAAATTAATTTCCGTCATGAGTCAGAAACTTCTACTGATTACAATTCAAATTGGTTGATTGGTCGAAATATTCTTCGATCATTAGTTTCTAATATCTATCCAAGTCCTTGATATGAACTTGATCAAGGATCTTGGAATTATCAAAATTGGAATCAATTTATCATTATAGCTGCTTCCATATGTAAATTGACTTGATCTAGGAAAAAGTTTGATCCTGAATCATTATTTCTAAACATTAAACTATCGACACATACATATATAGGTAAAGGTAGATTGATATTTATTATGAAAAAATTGATGATGGATTTTGTTAATTTCATCAATGAAATAAGACTTATTCCTATGATAGAGTTTAGTTGATTGATTGATCTTGTTGAGAAAGTTTGGACGTTTTTTTATTCCAAATTTTCAATTTGTATTAAAAACGAGAACCATGGAGTTTCAGGATAAGCCTGAAATGCCTGGTAAGATCTACACAATGTTTTCGAATATAATCAATATTAATTTTGAATACAATTTTTGCGATAAATTCCTAATTTAAGCGTACTCCCAATACAAATTAATTTATTTCAGGTGATTGTTTGATAATATTGAAAAGTTTGGGTTGTAATATTTTCTCTTCAAAATCGATGAGATATTTGTTAAAACTCCTCATGATAGTCCAACTCTTTGTTATTCTTATATATCTATATTATTTTCTCTTCAAATTAACAAGTGATGAAATTATTCAATATTTTCCAATGTTCTGTTTCACAATATTCGTAAATATTTTATAATTTAATTCAATTGTAGATTTGAATGAATTAATATTTTTGTTCTATAGGGTGTCGTATCATTGATCCAACATAATACAATTGGACCTGTTGTAGAAGAGCAAAGGACCTATAAATTATGGAATATCGATAGTGCTGGTGTAGAAATTGGAAAACAGATCAAATTCGAGAGTTTCATAATTAATGGATTTGCGATTTTCAATACAGCTTTAGTAATCTTAACAGCAACTGTTCATTTGTATGATAAAAAAATTAGTCGTGAGTTTCTCTTGATATTTGATTTATTGGAAGATAGTCCCTCATTGGTTTCACAAATATTTTTATGGTTTTATGAAAAGACCATACCATTTTTTGTTTATTGTATGGTAATAACGGCTTATCAAATGATTTATTTTTCACAACATATGAAATTTCAATTGAGACTATTTAGTGAATATTTGGGAAATATAGATGGTGATTTCGGCAATGATTCATTGACACTTTTCTATGATGAAACATATCAGAATCAAATCGATCAACGTTTGAAATTTTGTATCGATCGTTATCAAAAAATTATATCGTAATTATATAGAATTATATTTGAATTAAACGATATATTATAATTCGATTTGTTCCAAGGGCTGGTTTGGACTTCAATAGGAGGATTTATCCGTTTGTTCCATTATACGTATTAGCTGGAGGTCTTCATGGTATCGGTTGTATGATTTATTTACACGCTGTATATTCCTAAAATATTATTGTATGTTTTTTTAATATTGATTAATTGATTGTTTCCAGGGATTTGTGAGTTTTATTTCAGGTGACTCCAAAGTTGGTTTATTGCAAGTTGGTTGTGTAGCAAGTCTATTCGCGTTCACGTTCTGGTCTTGGATATTAGGCGGACAACTTGTTGAGCAAGAGGTGAAAAATATTGATTCATAAATAACACCGTCATTTCAACTTTTACATACATTTCTAGGCGGATACTCTATCAGATATTTTATTATCAAACAATTGGTATCTATGGAATTTGAGAAATCAGAAAACTCTATTAATATTTCTACCATACGTCATGCTATCCTTCAAACTGAAATTTACAGGTTCGATCGCATTCAATTATGAGCTTGGTGTAGCAGTGAGTTTTATTTAATTAATCAAAAAATATCTATGGTGCTTAATAATTATATCGATAATTCAATTTTACAGATCGTGAAATTCATATTTTCAGTTGTTTCTGTTTATGTTCAAATGCAATGAAAATGTTGAATAGTGAAGCGTTAAGATTGGATGGTCAAGAAATACATATAATTAAGTTCAATTATTCACTGTTATAA
>JAZBGZ010000935.1:10790-25687 GCA_037414795.1 Stenodera caucasica | reverse complement strand
CTGAGCATTTTATATACAGGCTGTCCCACCAGTTCTAGCAGCGACTTCGAAATATAATTGGGTTCGATAATTTGAAATTATGGCCCTCTTTTGTACGAAAATTGTGTAGAATAACGGACAATGGCGGCGGCAATTGTTCGTTCGGATGTTCCATACAAGATAGCCGGTAAACCTGAAAGAATAGTTTGTGGGCCGTCAAATGTTACCAACATAAACATATTATTACACTAATTGTTCAGCATCGTAACTTAACACCTATGGTGTAAAGTCGGCACTATGTATGTTAGTTGTGTATGAACCACAAAACGTTTATTTTATACCATTGGCAATGTATTGTTCAATTTGACAGATATACTATCTGGTCCATGACAAATGCTAGCTAGTTGTAAAAAAAAAATTGATAGTAGTGCAGGAGCCCCAGTTGCGGCCCACACGGCCAGTTCCATTCCATCCACAGATATATCCAACAACAACAACAAACAACTAGCAACAAACCAACAACTATAGCGCGATATTATAATGTTCATATCGACAGCAGTAACAAGCGGCTATATTTATTATTATTCAGTGCTACCGAGAACCAATATGTCAGAAATTTACATATTCAATTTAACCAACTATATGGTAGATTATAATACTAGCCAGATAATAATATGATAGGAATATAGAGGTTAAATGATAAGTCTGAATTCAATTGAAATTCTATCGTGAATAGATGATGGATAATTTTTTTTTATTTCCAAACAATTACTCAACAACAAATCGAAATTTTCATAAATCAAACGATATCAATCTATTCCGAAAAGCCACCATTGTTATCCTGATAATTGATAAAAGTGACACCAATTTCCATAACGGAACGCGAATCATCAAAATTTCCCAGTTTCGAGAAATGAAAACAAATTATTGTGAAACAACTGATGTACAGTGACACAATTCTTCAAGGGACTTGGACTCACAAATAGATTGTAAATTATCAATTTTCCTCTCAATAGTGGGATTAAAATAACCAGTAAACTATCATAAAACGATAAATCAAAAATAGACACCTGGATTTCCAGATATTCGAGTTTTGCTCCCATCTCGGAATATCTTTGAAAATTTCTACTCAAATCTCTCTTCTCTAAATTTCGCCAATTCTTTAAAAAATTATAATTTAACTAAAATTATTGGCAATTATTCAGCCTCTCCCAATTCTCAGGATATGCTACTAAAGATGAGCTAGTTGGCGTTGGATCGATTCGATTTTGTCACCATCGCCGATATGATTCGAGTCGTACTCGAATTGGGGGTAATCCCGAGTTGTTGAATCGTCCAAAAACAGACCATAATCTCAATTCTAATCGGCAAAATGCTCTATTATTACCTTACGTTTACGTTATTTCTCTTATTTGATATTTGAACAATTTTTATGTTGTTTTATTTGTTCATAACAACGATCAACGAGTTTAATTAACACAAATATTTCATATTTTATGACATGCGGTGCTTATCAAGTTAACTTACAATATTTACACACTTGTCAGATAAAAATAAACACATCAATAAAAGCGACATAAATAGAAAGAAAGCATCTCCAAATGCATAATATAATTTGTGTTACATATTTACACAACAATATAATATATAAATTATAACAATATAAAATGGGAAAAATTCATAATAATAGTTGATAATATCAAGAATTAACCTACGTATATGAATGTTGTTAAAATAAATGGGCTGAAAATAATATTTGAAATGGGTACTCGATGCTATTACATGATCTAGCCAAGCATGTGATTAAAGAAAATTACTACCGGAAATACAACGATTAGATCTAATTTGATCAAATTCGAGCTTTTCACGGTTATATTACTATTATTAATCTTGACAATAATTATCATTACCATCACTATTATTATTAATAATAATCATCCTGATCATTATTATTATTATTATTATTTCTTGATTAAGTTGGATTGAAATTGGGTTCAATAGTTCAAAATCTCGTCTCCTCTCTACATCGAATAAGATTAGAATTGATTGGAAAATATTAAGATTGAACACCAGGTGGGCCTTCATTTTCTTCTAACTCGCAATCCGATAAATAATAGTGAATTAGATTGTCGAGATTATTGCATTTTACTGTAGGTATAGAAAAAACACCTACACAGTTTTCATGTCGATATCTGTTTTTCATACGTCAGTAGTTTTCTTTATTATTATTTTTTTATTTGGCATTATTATTATTATTTTTGTGTCGGTGAACATCAAGTCAAGATAAAACACTTTTGTTGTCATAATCAACTAAGTTGTAAAATAATCAAGTGTTAAATTCAACATTGTTGATTTATTGCAAAGAATCGTAAAATTCGTCAGTATCGAAAGAAAAAGGGTTGATTACCCTATAATTAAATAGATAGAAATTCAGTCGTAAATTCTAGAAGAAAACTAGAGGAATATGGATTTTATGGCTTTTTGTTGGAATAATTCGATGTGTAAAAAAAAAACATCTAAATATCCGTTAAAACCAAATAAAGTAAACTAACCAAGTTGAGAGCTTTGTCATGTTAGTTAAAGTTAACTCATAAGTAACAATTAATGCCCCATGTGTCGACTTGTTCAATCAGAGAATCGTCTACATTGCAATTATCTCCTCTTGAAACCATCCAACAATAAATTAACGCCCTTTATAGAAGAAAGAAATAAAAAAAAAAAACAGTTGAATAATTGAATTTATCCGTTAATATATTCGAACAAAATCGTTGTAAAAATCGATAAAATCGTGACACGAGTTCTTATCCGTTCAAACAAATCATCCCTTTTGTTCGCATAAACAATTGGCAAAGACTCGAGATTAGAAAGTGTAGAGGAATTATTAACATCCGGTGGTGATCAGCTAAACAACATTATTTGAAAATGGCGGTATCTATCAGTTTCTCAACGGTTTTTCTTGAAAAATTTCAAAGGATTAATGATAGAACGCCGTGTGGGTTGGTCGCTCGACCTGGCGTTAAAGTCACCAAAGTCGTTACAATACGATCACTAAAACTGGAGTGTTATACAACAAATTTGAAATTTTTTTTTTTTTTTCGAAATAAATTAGCAATTCATTATGAATTTGGGTCAACATTAAATATGGACTATCAACAAATTGAATGTCATTCCTCTCGAATTAATTAAATTAACGTCGAATTGTATTATCGCATTAAAGTTAATAACTCTAATAATAAAAATGAATAATGTTTCTATTTATTTTGCTATTTTTATGGACGGATGATTAATTTGCGAAATGAATATAAAAAATATAGGACGTTTTCAACGTTATTACGTAAAATAGAATTAGACTAATTAAATACGAAAATCGGCCTTAAACACGCAATTTTTCACCTACACAACCCAATTCTTTTAATATAAAAATAAATCAAGAATCATTATTCAATTGATAGTCGTAATTAAGGATGGATAAAGCTCAAGAATCGGCGGAGTTCTCTTAATTATGTTGTTGTAGAATTATCGGTATATTGCCATATAAGCAGAATCGTTTTTTCGTCTAAATGGATTGTCAGTACATAAAGTTATAACAACAAGACTTATAACCAACTTCCTAGTTCACAGTAAATCACTCCTTTAAAACTCTGCATGTGATCAAGCAGTGAAAACATCAACATCATTCTTTCGATTTATATCCTAGTCGAGATCGTTAATTTCAAACACAATCTACATATATTTTGAAATATTCACCGAAAAAGTCTTTAGAGAAAATTCTAAATTCGAACAATTTCCTGATTGTTCTCAACAAATATCTAACCGTAAACTAACTCGATTATTAATAGGAAATATTTTCATTATAATTGTTGAAAAATTCAAATTAAGGAAAAATTATTATGAAACATTAAATTCTGCAATGTTCAAACTAACAGTGGATGATTTATAGCCTTTGGAAATCAACAAAACAAGCTTCATATTTCATTTATTACTGACAATTATGATCGAAGTCTTTCAGTAATTCACCACTATAATTTCCAACAGTTTTTTTTTTTTTTAATATTTCAATAAACAAAAAAAATCCAGTCAACGATCCGTATCCGAATTTTCGTATGGGAATTCGTAGTTTTGATCGTTCATTTGTAACAATTCAGGGTGATATCAACGGGAATTTCCGGCAAATCGAATTTATTACTCAACTTCTATCAATTAATCGAATGAAACCGGAAATTAACTTTTTTAAATGGTTAACGTTTCAAATACAACAGATCCAATCTAATTGACATTTATTATTGTTAATTATTTAATTTTAAGTCGTTCGATTAACTACAATTGCGGCCTTGTACAGAGACGACATTCTAAAAATTTGTAGCATTTTTCTCGAATCACGTCACTCTAAATTATAATATTCATGATTATTTTTAATTGTTAATTTCCAATATAAATAAATTTGAAAATGCTTGGTCCAGTTAAAATTTCTATTAGCCAAATACGAGCCATTCGGAATATATTAATAATAAAATAGAGTTCAAATTTCGATTTGGACTAGTAATTATCTCATCGGTGAAACTTCGAAATTTGGCAAAACTGGTTTATTTTCGATCAATACAAAAAAAAATTGGGTCGCCTTGACTTGGGGATAACTTCAGAATATTTTCTTCGATTTCGATTTGTTCGTGCATTATCGGGAAATTGATGCAGTAAAAGTGTGCCAGATTTCGACGAAATTCTCAATTTTCTTTACGTAACTCTTCGATAATCTCCCAATTCATGGACGGTTGGGAGGAAATTCGAAATGGAGATTTTTGATATGAATGAAGGAAAGTAGCTGACCTTGTTCATTCTAATATGTATCGCATTATCTTTATCCTAATCATAAATTACCGTATAAACTGATTTATAATCTGTATCTTTTTCTTTAAATGGTAATAGAGCTTCTAGGAAGAATTTCAAATAAAATACAAAAAATTATATAAATTAATTGCGCCGTTCATATTATTTCATATGTCGAGCTAATTAAGTGACAAGTCGAAAAAATTAATTAATTAATTCATAATTAATAATTTTCCTTTATAGATTCCTCAATGGGCTTATGTTGAATAATTTTAATGGAAAGAGACTTTCACAATTTGTGAAAATTCGGAGAATCGTTCAATTTCTACAATATTTTCAGTGTTGACTGAAGTCATTGAAATTCTTGAAATAATCGAAATTTCCCCATTATTATTATCCGATTTATTTGTAGAAAAATTCTAAAAGTATACTACAAATATATTTATGTACGCTTAATAGGTAAATGAAAACAAAGGATCACGTATAAGGCCGTAATTAAATAAAATAAAAACCGTAAAATAGTGTAAATAGCACGTTAGTTGTGTTGTTCACGGGCTGCTGGCTACACTCACTAAACTTACATTTCCGACAACTAATATATTGTGGAAAGAGTCCTCTAATAATGATAAATCGTTGGGCTTCATGCCCATTTAAACAGCCGGCATTTTTAAACAACAAAATAATAAATAAACAACAAAGAAATATAAAAAAAAATCCGATAATCCGTAACGAATTATATTAATTAATAATAATAGTTGATTATAGGTGGTAAATTTTTTTTATTTCTGACCAGGTGTCGGTTTATTTCGAGAATGAAGTCCTAATTCGATTAGACACATGTACATTATTTATATTTACACCTTCAGGGCCCTTGAATACAAGCCGGCTAGAGTATCGTTTCAGGTCACCTCGTTAGATTATAATAATAATCGAGAATGAAAAACGAAATAAATAATAGTCATTTGTTGCATTTATATACCCATATAACACTTCGCTTAATAAATAAATAATAATAATAATGATGATAATAAGAAAAAAAAAACAGGTATATAATAATGAAAGAGATGAATTGTTCATGCTAATTACATGTAGGATTCATGTCATGAAATCAAAAGCTCATCTTTATTGTAACTTTCAAACTGACAGGGCGATCATTAAACGATCTTCATCCAATTTGCGCAAAACGCCCCAATTCCAGCAAAATACCTCACAACTATTATGCAGATCTGATTGCATAATCTATCCGATATCGCCATCCGATTCAATTATCACTCATTAACGAGATATAATTATAAGTATAATTATTTCGATTGATCGAATCAGATCTTATTGTCTAGTCGAGGCGTCTAATCGCAATTCGGTCCATAATAGAAGTTCAACTTATTTATTTTTCGATTTTATCGATAATTTTATGACTCGAGCAAACATACAGTCGATGATAATGCGAATTTTTCTGTAGAAATTCTATTTTTCATTGAATAAACACGATTTTAAAGGTCTCACCAACTAATAAAAGTCAATTCAATATTGAAATAAAATAAATAATTGTCAACAATATCGAGATTAATTTCCAGTAATTTTCTCGATTTTTCTCATTATTGGCATTAATCTTTTCCAATTTTGTGGTAATTTCAGACACGACTTTACGAACTGTTAATTGCATCTAATAATAATGATAATAAGTCGATTAAAATACCAATATTCAATACTCAATTGATAGTAGTTTAATGATTTTGAGATTTTATAACAAGATAAATATGCAATAAATATTGAATTATTGGCTAATTTGTTTTGTAAAATAATCATTGAAAATAATAATAATGATTAAAATATTATCGCGAATTGTTGTATACGGGTTTTTCATGAAATTAACCACAACTGGAGTCATCATCCAGTTAGTTGAATATCAATTTTATTCGCAGAACCGCAGGTCTTCCCTCGCTATTGACCGAAAAAATTCACGAAAATGACCTCATAGAGATCATTTCTAAATTTTTTCGTCTCGTATATGTGTTTCGATTTCAATTAGAAATTTCAGTGATCTAGATGATGTGGCAAAATTCGAAAATAAATCGATACAAAAAGTGAAATGTCTTGTAATTTCTCTCATCATCCCATCATTATCATGATGATGATGATGATGATGGAATGGCGATAAATAATGTTGGAAATGATTCGAAAAAATGCGGTCATTTTGAAAAGTATCCAAGTGTGATCGTGAATATGTCTAGACTAAAGGGCCCAGCTGGAAATCATTTAACGTAATACGATTCCAAATTTCGTTTTTGATACGACTCTTTTGTTAATATCTGAATTATCACTATGATGATTCGATTCAATTTGTCCAAATATGAATAAATGAATTGTAATTGATTGGTTATTTGTCGAATTCGACTATTGATAGTGGGTGATCCAAATCGAATTCACAACTAATTCACCTTCAATTTCCAATTAAATTGATTGACACACTAAATTAAATGCGAATCATTAATTATACGCGATAATTAATAAATTGAAATGCATTCAATATGTGTAATGATTATCTGTGACTGGTCGAAAAATCGATTAAAATAATAATTATGCGAAATAAATCATTTCGAATTATTGAAGAAATAATTATAAAATTTAATTTTCTTGTTAGTTTTTTGCACGATTCGCACTTTTTTCATTTGTTTTTTTTTTATTATTATTATTATAATATACAGTTATCAGTCGGATGAGTAATTAATGGAAACTAATTGGATCAGATTTTGAGTTCAGGTAAAATATTTGATGTTTGTTTCAATTATAAATAATACACGTAAAGTTATTGACGGGAAATTCCAGTAATTTCCTTGATTGATCGATCACTTGATTGATTTATGGATGTCTAGTGATTGATTTATCATTTCGTATTTGATATCTCTGTTTCTATAATTAATAAAATTCGAACCTACCTGCATTTGTAGTAGCCAAGCGTCAACAAAGGGCTGTGTGTGATGATGATGATGATGATGTAGGTGATGATTGTTTTGATTCCAATAATCACCGGGATGAGCTGGGACAATTTGATCGTCGGACCGAGGCGTCGCCGTGGGGGCTAAACAACAAGCCCCCGTATCCATAGCCCCGGAGGGCACACTATTTGATAACGCACCCCCGGTCTACCGAGAGTCTCATAAGAATAGCCCGGCCAAAATTGCAAACGATCGCTGATGAGAGGGGGCTAAAAAATTTCCTCAAATAATAACCTTGCTCTTTAACAACCGAATCGCCTTGAATGAGAAACCGGCAATTTCCCAAAACACTGTCAATAAATTCCAATTTGATTCAAATAAATCGTCGATAATTCTCAAATTTCAATATTAATTCTAAATAACAACCACCAAGAACTTTGTGCATGTGTGTAATGTTGAAACGAATCAATCAGGCACTTTGAATACAAATTAACTTAATCACATTCAATTTGCGTGGAAATATGTTGCTAGTTGTGCATTAAAAACAATTGTTTTAGGTTCCTCAAAATTTGTAGGAAAATTAAAGTCTAGTCTAAAGTCGGAATTTTCCGGTGATTATCAACACCATTTTGTCTATTTTCACAAAAACTATGGTCGTATTGTTTGACTTGGTGGCAGTGTCGCCGCCGCCAAAAACACAAATTTTCCCAGCAAAAAGTTCACATCTATCGTTGAATTGAAGGCACTTGAAACGATCGTAATGCGAGATGGCCGTCGTTCATTTGTTACAAATCGAAATGATAATATTGATAATGGGACATTAATGATAATGTACCATGTGGTGGGTGTACCGATGGGTTAACTTGTTGCGTAGTTGTTGTCTTGACAACGGTCACACGCCAACTGAAACAGCCACTCGTTGAAGCTCCAGAATACCGTGAAGAGATAGGCGATTTGTTGTTGTGTTGGAGGTGAAATTGAAACGCGCAAGCGTTTAACACCCACGACACGCGACTATACTGAAACTAATCGAATGATTTGGTGGTTGATTTGGTCGTTTTATTGATTTTTCGCAAGATTAGATGTTCAGCCCTTAGTCGGTGGAAAGCTCAAAGAGCTTCGGCCAGCATCTTCATAGCCAATTGGGAAAAAATTAAAGACGGAGAATTTCGCCAAATTATAGCGAGCTTTCGCACTTTTCCCAATATCTGTGGATTTCTGTGCGAAACTATGAAAATTCGCCAATCTAACAATGACGTCGCCCTTCGAGTTTTTCTCGAACTCTTTAAAAATAGGATGAGTAACCGCTGCTATGCAGCTTAACTCATCTATGAAAACTCCATAAATTTGAGGATGACTCAAGTCGCAGTAGAGATGGAATATCGAAAGAACAACAATACCACAATAGTTTCAACAATTTTAGAAGCTAGGATTGTTTTTGTTGCTTCGCTACTCACTAGATTTCCATCGTAAATCGACTCGCAATCAAGACAATTGCGGATCAAAATCGAGCTTAAATATTTTGTCATTTGCAGATTGATTGATCGACCGTCATCCCAAACTAAATTACATTGACGAATAATCCGTAATCAGCTTAAAGTATTCGAGCGATTTTCGAAAATATCAAAACAATTATAATCTTTTAAGATAAATCTGGTTGTGGACTTTTCACAATTATCCCACTGAGAGAAACCCATAGTGGATTTATAGGATGTGTATGAAGAAAAAGAGCGGAATTTTTCGCGCAACGCTCCCATCGAATTATGCAAATAATTCGAATAAATCTAGAAAAATTATTATTAACGAAAATAAAAATCTCAAGGCGATAGATAGATGATTAGTTTATTATAACCGATAACTGTGAAAGTTAACAATTTATTTTTAGTGTTTGTAGTTTCGCATCTAAAATTAGAATATTTTAGATTGAAAATAGAATAAAAACAAAACGACTTATGAAACATTCCATTCGAAGATACATAAATTTGACCGCTTTTTTCTCCATTTTGAAACAAAATAAAATATATACATAGAGTTTTTTTAGTTGGCTGAAAGTAGGATTCTAAAATAAACAATTCACATTGATTTAAACTAATAATTTGCAAAAGGAAAGTACCTATTAAAATTGAACAAAACAAAAAATAAGGGTTACACTTTCATAATACTCATTAAATTTTGCAAACATAAAAACTAATAAGTAGAAAGCATACACAATAAAATATGTGTATTGTTGTTGGAAAATAAACAATTTCGAACGAATAAACCCACATATTTGAATCTTACTTAAGCTAGATTCCCAGTTTAATTCGTCCCATTTTAATCGAAATCGTTTATAATTTGGCAAAAATAGGTTCATTGAATTTAATAACGTTAAACTAGCGTTAATTGGACAGTGATAAAATTTCCATAAATAATCACACGAAATTACAGTACTAATTGAAATTTATGATCGTCTCTATATTGGTAAAAATTCCATAAACAATACGTGTTTAAAATTTACCAACATAAAATTTAACAATTTTTACATTATCAATTTTACTACAGAAAAGAAAGAACTTTCTAATTCTCTCCATTTTACATACATTGTTACTTTTTTATTATTATTATTATTATTATGACAATTTCCATAAATATGTTTTTTTCAATCAAAGATAAGTTGACCCATTATTGAGACACCATAACGAGAATTAACAACATCCATACAGTATAGTTAGTTATAACGTACAACGTTACATACCACCGTAACGTGTGTTGAAATCAGTTAATGATGAGTTATTGGTAACAACGTTTAAATCTGTAAATTGTGACCATGTAGTTTAACAAACAAGCCGCAATATACTTCTTCAGTGTATTTTATACCTTTATGTATATCGTATATATAACGAAAACAAAAATAATCGAGATTACAATAGGCCATTTTCAAGTCCTGAAGTCCATTGATGAGACGTACTTATCTATAACGTATTGTTCGAATATTGTTTATCATAACAACATTCTCGAATATTATTACCAATTAACAATTAACAATTAATCGCATATGTTGTTGTTTTGTTTATTGTACCTATTAACGACAAGATAAATGATTCGAACTTAAATGTTTCTATTGATTGAATAATTTGAAATGGAGATATTTATCTTTAGAGTTAGTGATATTTATTGTTGAATGCTACACCCATTCGAATTTCTCGGAATATTGCAAAATATCAATAATTCTACTCGCTTTAATCATCATTATTATTAAATTGGAAATTCTACGAGGGTGGATTTAATCGCGTTCTACCCCATCAGATTTTGGAAATTCGGAATTTTTCAGTCAATTGTGGAAATTCGCCTTTTGCCAAAATTTTTCCTGTATGGAAATCTCACAAAAAAGTTCACAACATTAAAGTATTCGAATGCAAATTTCCTCTGTGCAGTTTTTCTTTATAAAGCACTTTCTATATTTTAACGACTTAATAACATATTATAATTACTTATAATTTATAATCATAATCTTTTTATAGCTCATACTAAAGTTCTTAGAATTACTATAAAGTAGAAACTCCACCGAAAATATATTGTAGTAACGAAACAATCAAAACCACAAATCTCTTATTCCGCCTAAAGTCAATAATTCCAATAAAAATAATCAATATCGAGGACAATTTATGACACAGTTATATTCGTTATCAGTTGAAATATTAATAGATCTATTTGCGTATATCCGCCATTGTAAAATATTGTTGTTATGTACAATTGAGTGAATAGACGAAAAAATCCCAAAAAACGTATAAATTTCAACAAATATTATCTTAACCATAACTTGTAACATATCCGTCTATATTCGAATAAATATTTATTTAAAATAACAATAATAATAATAATAATAACACACAGAGCGTCCGGCATTTTACAAATTTCCGGAATCAAGACAACAGTTATGAAATTATTGTTTAACAATAATTAACAACAATATTGATAAGAATTGTTTGATGTTAATTCGACTATTGTGCTGTATTATTGTTGATAATAAAGAGGATTCAATTGAATAATCTAAACGTTTTTTGTTTTTGGATTTATTACGTCTACTTAAATATGAATAAATTGCCGTAAAATGAGCCGACAAAATCTTAGCCGATGAATTATTACTCAAGTAATTATTTATGATCAATAAATTATTTATAGAAGACAATTTACAGTTAATTTTATTATAGAAATTACATTTATGAGACCTTCCTGTAATGGCCACAAGGTAAATTTCAAATAATTCCATTTGTTTGTTCGCGCCAAAAAAGACCAAGATTATTCGATCCGAAGATTTGTAAATTATTTCCCATTGAAATTCCACTATTTCCATTATAGCATCAAATAAAGTGTTATTTTATTGTTGAAGAATGGACTCTTCAGTTTTCAATGTGTGATGTTTTAGTTTGAAGATTGAAGCAGGTAACAGGACTGGTTCAGTATCCACCTACGCTAGAATTGGTCAGTTGGTCTCGCGGTCACTATATCGCATACCAAACAACACATCTTCGATTTCTTCTCATTCTTATCAATTATAATCACCACTTCAATTGTTAATAATAATACTGGAATCGTTGAATTCAACCGGTTTAAGTTTCTGTAATATAAAAATTCGCCATATATCTTTTATAATAGATCTCTATTGATAATGGTAGAAAAAAAATTGTTTTTTTTCGTTGAAAATGCGTAGGTATTATGATAGCCAGTTCATTAAGTCCACCATCTCTTATCCTCTTACTGTAAACACTACAACAATGAATTTTTCAACAATCATTTCCCTTACCTTTTTCTTCCATAATTTCGTATCAAGTGTTTAGAAAAGAGATGCAACTTCTTGATTCTTTTTCAGTTGTTGGAATTGTAGTGGGCTATAGTTAAACATACTCACACACACACATACACATACATGTATATGTTTATATAGACAACTGGAATAATATCTAAATCCCCATTGTGTGGCCCATTCAGTAGAACGAAAAAAAGTCAGTGGCTTCTGCAGGAGGCTATCTTGATCACAACTTGAGCTCTATATGACAGTTGAAGACCAAAAAAAAAAAAAAAAATTAAAGCCTACTGAATATTTTACGATGTCAGATTTAGATAATGACTTTGCAATTTGTCGCTATCAAACACAAAAGGGATGCTTTTTTCTGTTGCTATTATTATTATTGTTATGGTTGAGAGACAAGCTTATATTTTTATAATACGTTTCAATGTTATCACAATAATACCGTCTATCTATATAATGAAAATGAGACAACAAACAAATGAAAAAAAAATACAACAACAATTTGGTTTAGTTCCAAACAAAAGCTCATAAAATTGTGATTTCCGGTTGTTCGAAATTTTCTGATCTTTCTATAGATGATTACGACATTGATAAATTGTGGTTGATTTAAAGCCGCTCTCTATACTCAAATAACTATAGTTTAACATACGCAATGACCTGTGATTATTCGGTGGCATTTTTGAAACGGATGAATTCATTTGAAAAATGACCATCATCCGTCCATTTAAACTAACCTATACTGGATTATATTTTTGTTGATTAACAAAATTTCTACTACAATAAATAAAAAATGGGAGAAACTAAAAAAAATCAAGTCTCATTAGAGATTTGTTTAATCCTTTTGTTTTCACTATAAACAGCACTCTCTATCGGCGATATCGCGAAGCGACAGTCTCAAATTAAATACATACAGATCCGGCAATTCATCTAGCCACAATAAAACTATTTGTTCAGACTTCTAATATTTATTTATTGAATTATAGGAGGAAATATAAAATAATCGATTTTCTATCAAGAAACTTGTCGGATCAAACTATCGATTTTCTCAGATCGAAAATGAAAATTGATTTTTCTTGGAATAAACACAAATCTGAAATCGAAGACCCAATCATATGAATTTTCGCTCAAAAATAGAGCTTCCATCTACTATTAATTTTATTTAGATTATTGAAGAAAAAAAATCAAAGTGGCCATAGATGAATTGTCAATTCTGTATATAAATTATAATAATGGGGAATTTATTGCTTGTATTATAAATACGTGTATACATACACATAGATGTACGTATCCTAGCAACCAATATACTACTAACAACGGCATTGGCTACTGGCTGTTATCCAATCAGAACTCAACCTATTTCATTCATTCATTGATTATCATTATTCAACTGTTTTTTTTTTCCACTTTTTGTGTGCGTGTGTGTGTTAGGAATATTGTATAATTTAGTATAATGGAGATGTGATTATTTTTAGAAATTTAAAAATCTTTAAATTATTGAGAATTCTTAAATAATTGTCATTTTTATGTGTTAAAACAAGTTAATAATTCTTTTTTGTTTTTCGAAAATTAGAATAAATATTTTTATACGATGCTCAAATTAATTAAGTACTTAATGGTTATATTTTCTATGGAAAAATGTTGTTTGAAATTCAAGTGCTAATGGCGTTAATTATACATATAATTCACACTTGTTTTTTTGGTTTTTTTTTTTAAATATTTTTCAAAAGCTCTTACTCTCACTAGAGTCGTTTTTTATCTACAGGATTATTCAGAGAATATTTGTCAAATTTTATTACCAACTCACAGAAAATAAATTTAATTGATGATCATTTGATTAAATAAATAGAATGAATAGGATATCTTTTTATGGCCTCTTATCTTAGTAAAAACGATAAACGGACCCACTCTATAGTTCTTGAATCTTGGAAGAAAAAAAAACTCTTCAACTTGACCACATTGCTGTGAATGTTACAATTTTGCTAGTAATTTCAAGAGAGATGGGACCTCAGATAGGTAAAAGGTCGGTGTTTCAGCCCCAATTTTACTAAATTTAATAAAGACAGACGAGGCTACTCAAACTCTTCTAATGTCCCATCTCTATTGAGGTTAGACTCGCTTGGAGGTCTTCTACTATTAATTAATCGAGCACAACTTGTAGGTACTGATAGAGATGGGCTATTGATGAATAGCGCATTTTCGACAAAATCTCCTGTAATTGATATTTCTGATAGAAGTCTTTTCATATATTTCGATCAGTATAGATTTTATGACAATTTCTTAATAATTTTGTAGCTCGGCAGGAAATTTTCAATCAATTTAGACCATCAACTAACAGTTTAATATCGAACGTAGCTGTTTCAATGGACGAT
>JAZBGZ010000934.1:8892-25709 GCA_037414795.1 Stenodera caucasica | reverse complement strand
TCCTGTTTGTCTGAAATATCCCTGAGCTCCACGCACTTGTTGCTGTGGACCTCCTACATACTGTAACAAAAATTCCCCCCTCATTAAAAACCAATCATTTATCTTTAAAGATAATGAATTTATCAGTTGAATAGTTTTAGATAAGAAATGATAGAAATTTTAAATTATCCAACTTACAATATGATTCATCGACTGTTGTTGCGGTACAGTTTGGACTTTGAGGTCGTTCGTTGGTGGTGTTGATGATTGATTTGGAGGTCCAGTTGGTGGTATACCCCTTAATGTTGGAGCTGATGTACCTGGTTGATTAGGCTGTTGTTGTTGAACATATGGCGGTGCATGGAAACCGTCTGTTCCTGGAAATGTGCAAAATTTACAATTCAAACACAATATAATTGAAAAAATGTATATAATATTAGAATATAAGGCACAGTTATAATGTCTCTTCTTCATTGTCTTGGATATTAACTGCTACTTACGTTGCGCCTGAAGAGGTTGAAAACTGAAATTTTTAGTTAAGGAAATATTCTAAAATTTCAACATTGCATAAATTATAATCAAAATTAAAAAAAATTATAAATAGATTAGAGTATATAATAGAAAAAATTCAATACTTTTGACAAGTATTGAAATTTTTTTTTTATTTTATTAAAAAAATATCTAGCAACGGCCTTCATTATTTTTTTTTTTTTGTTTTCTTAATAAACAAAGTCAACAGATTTGTTTCGAAATTTATCAATATTTTTCATTCAACAAAATAGAGAAACCAATGGTATTATAATTAAATATAGATGGCAGTGTAACGGCCTTTTCATTGTCCTAGTGCCCATGATAGAATTCAAGTATAGTTAATGTGAAGGTGGTGGAGTAAAATCAATAGATCGTATGCAGGATACTAGCGATTCGTAATGGTGCATACTACAGGTCTTGTGTGGCTGGTGCAAATGTAATAAATGTAGGTCAATAGAAATATAGGTCGTGAGATAACAGACCCAAAAAAAAAAAATAAGAAAAAATTATTATACTCTTGTTCCTGTACATAAATTTATAAAATTCAATATATATTATAGATAAATAACGAAGGTGATAATATTTATGGCAAAATTGCCACAACATTTCTATCTAACAATTTACAGAATTCCCAACTAATACTTCCTTTTTTATAGCAAAAAAGTAAATTATTGGGTCACTAACCGTTAGATAAATATTAATCCTACAGAAATTCTTGAGACTTTCACCTCAAAAAAAAAATATAAATAAATAATTAAAATTTATCTAAAATCATGTTACAAAAAAAAGAAAACTATACAATTTTATCAATATTATAGAAGGTAGTTTGAAAAATATAAGCTAATATATTGTATATCCTTGAATTTTGTTCCAACTTTTTCAGAGCTAGGTCAATTTAATAATTTTTGAGGACGTGAGAATTGTTTTTATTGAGATTTTTTTCAATAACGATGTAAATTATAAAATTTTTGGAAAACTATTCTGGCTATTTTCACAAATGTGAAGGGATATTTCAAGGCTATCAAGTTGAATTATTTCAACAAATAATTGCTAAATGAAACATGACTTATTTCTCCCTTAAATATGAAAGTATCTCTATTATGATTTGAATCAGATCCATTTTTTTTTCTTCAATTTTTGAACGAATTAATCAGGGTGTGGTATTAGATTGGATTACAATGAATAAAAAGTTACATTTTAATAAACTTACGTTGTGGTGGTGGTGGAGGCATCATTCTATAATGTGATGGTAAAATACAAATACCCTCCTGTTTAACAGGACCGTTTGTGACATATCGAGACACCATGTTGTATTATTGAATTTTTAAACAATCGACCACCGAAATTTTTATTGTAAATTAATATTAATAATAAAAAATAACGATAAAATAAAGAGAAATTAAAAATTTATACGAGTCATTAATGGGATGTGTGCAATTCTCTCACACCTAACCCTAAATCCACCGCAACGACTAGAACCCTTCGACATTCTTCTTTTCACGTCGTTATATTAAAGGGTGGAAATATACGTATAAAAAATTCAAATTCACTTAAAAAAAATCACACGAAACCATCACTCCCTTCTATTGTCCCTTGTTTTTTTTTTAAAAAAAAACTCTAATACCACTGTTATATGTCAAAATTTTACACAAATTTGCACGGTCATCAATGCCAAAACATGCTTTGTTTCTTCTATTCACATAAAACCCGATTTTTTATAAATTAATTCTAATAAATTAATTGACAATAAAAATAACTGGAAATAAAAATAAAAACTCAAGGATTATTCAAAAAATTATTGGAAAAAGTGCAACAATGGTACATGATGACAATTGAAGAACGAAGGGGGGACTCTTGTTGGTTGGTCGGTTGTTCTCCCCGCCCGCACTCGCAACACATTCACACATACATATAAACTTTACGAAAAATCGATAAGGGCGTCTCGCATATATGTATATATAAAATACATACACATACACATGCACACTATCCACTGATAAATCACATGTTAGTAGAAAAGATACTTGGAATCTGACATCCAAAATAATAAATGTTAAATACTTTTATAATTAATTATAATTTATCAAAATGTTTATTTTTCTTTAAAGAAATTGATTAGAATTTCAATAATTCCGAAATAAAAATGTTACCGGGAAATTATTCAATTTAAATTTATAATGAAAAAAAATTAATACATGTTATCAACAACGACAATAAACGCCATTATATCGACTGTACCAAGTATTCTGTCTATGATTGGTTCTCAATTCGACCGCCAGGAAAAACAAACAGATCATGCGCATTATCATAATCATGATTGCCAAATCTGTTAATTTCTCCCCTAAATTCCCACTAAATTTTCGCAAAAACGAAAAACAAAGAAAGAAAACACCATTCAATTACAGAAATTAGAAAATTAATTGAATGAAATAAAATAATTCAATAATAATAATCATATGGCATTTGACATGGCCTTAATTTTCTATATAATATTCAATTGAAATTATAAAATAAATTGTGAACAAAGAAACATCATTGTGAATCATAATAACTGAATGTGGAGAAATTGAAATTATCAAAAAAAAATTCAAAAGAATTGAAATATTTGGCAAATAAATGATCAAATGATCAGATTAATAATTCAAGAAGAAAATTTTATTTAAAATTAGCGCTATTCATTCTCCCCCACTTTATTTCTCAAAAATTAACTTGATAAAGATTTCACAAGAAAATTCTGACATAATCAAGGTGAAATCGACAAATTTGTGATAAACTCTAAATAATTATCAATTTCAAATAAATAGTAAAATCAATGGAAATTACTCTGATTGTTATTTTTCATATCATTGAAGGAAAATTACGAAATATTCGATTTTTTTTTTTTTTTTTTTGAGATAATTAAAGTTGGCAATGCAGCAATATGGTCGTATTGTACACAAATCAAATATTTTGGGATATTCCTCAAATTTTTTCTAAATAATAATAATCACAATTTCAAACAGGAAAAAACATATTTAAAAGTTGGCGAAACAAAGATAGATAGATGGTCAAAAATAACAAGTGTCGGAAATAGAAAAGAATTATAATAAAGTTTTAAATATTTTCTTTATAATTTTTCCAACACCTTTTTTTAAATAAATTTTTTTGCTTCATTTGATGAATAAATGAAAACCTTGTCCTTACCTGATAGAGAAAGAATAAAAGTTCACACGTATGCGTGGCATATGTACGTATAAAACATTAAAATTATTATGTAATAATTGTTGTAGTACGAAAAGATAATCGTAAAATAGCAATATGATGTTCAATTTTAATAAATATGACACTTTAGCATTATTGAAATTGAAAATGTTAACTAATTAATTGATGGAATAAAAAATACACGACACGGACACAAGTTTGAACTTTTGTTTGAAAAATTGCAACATTTAAAATTTTGTCAACTTCCCAATATAGATTCTTTCAATTTAATTAAATTATCGAATTAGAAATTGACAAAGATTCGATTTTGAAAAAGTAAGAAACACCATATGGACGTGGTACGCGACCATCAGCAGGTGAACGTGCGCTTACTGCTAATGAAAGTTCGCCAACACTACTGCTAGCGCGATAACAAAACCATTACGTTCACAATCTCTAATATACGCAATAAATAATTGCTTTTCAATAATTAAATAACCTATAAATTTTTTTCCACTATTGTTTCAATATTAAGAAAAAAAGGATACATTTGTGATGCGAAACGTTGCGTTTGAGGCCCTCCACTGGCCGTTGATTTTGGATTGCCACTCATATTGTTGTTTTGTTGTTGATGTTGGAATTTTTTTTGGAGCCCTATGTGGGCCACTACTTACAGGGGCCGCCCCTGAATCACGTTAAGTTTCGACGACTGCATACGTGACGTCACTCACACACACACACATATGCATAAATTTTTTCGCCCCCCTTTATCTACACAGACCAAACACACGTATTTCCGGAATTAATTCTAATTTTTTTTTTTAATATTCGAATTTTTGACGCATGTTGTAATCTTACTGATTACCCGTCTTTCGTTTATCGGAAATTCTAATTATGATTAACAATAATAATAATAATGATAATAATGGAAAATATACCAGCAATTCTTTTACAAATATTTACAGATGAACGGGAAAATTAATGAAAATCACTTGCACAATTGAATTTCTTTAGAAAAAATTAGAATTCAAAAGGTTAAGATATGTTTCAAAATGGCGGAACGTTTCTACTTGAAAACATGACTTTTTCACTAAACAATTTCGTTTGATCGATGTTGATGCGTAAATATTAACGCGTCAAAATTCGCGCAACATTACACTTTAACACTACAATTGTAATTTCAAATTATAACTAATTAATTAATGTCACACGTTAATAAAGAAAAACTTTAACGAATACTTTTTTCTTGTGATTGAAAAATGTGTGGAAAACTGACACGCGGCTTTCACGTTGCTGAAATTTAAGTGACACCTTGCGTAAAATTGCCAAACTACAATCTACAGAATATCTGATCAATTCCACACATACCAACTATAGTCAACTCTTTCTATGTCACAATGATTGTGCCAATTAGAAAAGAACAACAATAGAATAAATGTTGGTTGTATGGTAAATTGTGACTGCAGGACCGGAACTGGCCCGAATTTCTAACCTCATTTGCGCAAAATATAAAAATAATTATCGTGATGTATTTTTAAAAATTATAAAAATAAATCAATAATGATGTCACATGGCAAATTGGAAACGGAAAAATTGAAACAGAATCTTGAAAATCAACTAGATCGGCTTGTTGAACAATTATCGGATTTGGAAAAATGCAAGTCAGTAAAGTTGTTTATTTAATTTATAAAATAATCAATTGTTTTTGCTAGAGATGAACTGGATGGAGAAGAATATGAGGAAACGAAACAGGAAACAATGGATCAATTGAAAGAATTGAACGATAGTCTGAATAAATTGGTTAAAGGCGATATATCGTTAGTTAGTGCTTTAGGAGCAGTACAACTTGTATTTTTAACAAACTGATAACGCTACAATTCGTACTGATAGTTGTTATTTTAGGCTGCGAGAGCTGCAATTTCAGAAGCTTTCAAAACACCGGAAGTTATTCGATTATTCGGACGTCGAGAACCGAAACAATTACGCGAACGATTGAGTGCGATTGATCAGGAAGTTAAATTGAATCGATTAAGTGAAGTGGCTAGAAACGACCAAAAAGTACGTGATTTTTCAGATATTTTATCACTAAACTAAATTGTCCGGTTTCAGGCTGAAATTTTGACTGCATTACGCCAATTGGGCGAGCAATTATCGACTGAAGAACTGCAATTTTTACAGAAACATCACGATATTAGTGATGCATTCAAAAATGTCGAGTTTGTTGAAGTTGCTGATGAATAAAACACAGAGTCCCATAAAATTTTTGTAATTTCTTTTTAAAATTTTACAATAAATCACTAAAAATACAAAAATTGCTCTATTCTGTGTTAAAAAATACAAATAAAAGCAATACTAGTTTTTTGGATTAAAACGGAGAAGAAAAATTACTTGAATCTAAGAACTAAAGACAGATAGTGAAATTTTGTACTTTTTTCATCCCAGAATTGCCTCTACGAAAAACTTAATAAACACTTACAGAAGAAAATAATATAATTGTGTTTATATAAAAAATAGCAAGAATGTAAAAATATTCTTTCTTCAATCGGAACAATCAACAATCATTTTAACGTTTACGTCGACAGACTTTCTTATGTTCAGCTTGCCAATGTTGTTGTTGACAACTTTGCGAACAATAAGCCGTATTCCAACAACAATGATAGATCGCGTCCTGTTCACAATTATAACACTAATAAAAACAAATCAAAATAATCAATCAGTTTATGATAATAAATCGACAAAATTACCCATTGTTTCTTTTTTGTTTCGGATATTTGCGCATTGTGCGCATCAAACAGTCTTTTCAAATGGTCATTATTTTCATTTGTTATATGATCAATTTCATTTTGCATACAATCCATAGCACACCGGATTATATCGTTTTTATCATTTAAACATTCCAATTTTCGGCGCATCTACAAGAAACCGGATCAACGATAATTATAAAATCATAAAAACAAACAACAACCTTCTCAACGGAATCACTGTAAGGATGGTCGAGTTTCTGCATACCGTTATTTTGGATATTATCACATTGGTTCTGGTCATAAGTACCATTAAAACTGGAAACGAACCCAATTCAATTGATATGAATTCGAAATTTAGTGAAGGCTTACTCTAGATTCTCTGCGGGGTAATTTTGCCGAAATGAAAACTCTTCTTCCCCATCTGACGCTATATTGATGATATTTTCTGTTGTTTTTCTCGAATTGGTCGAAGATCGTCGTTTATTGATCGAATCACTTTCGAAATAATTTTTCCGCTTAGATCGCTGATATGGTAAAGGCGTACTTTCGACACATGGCGGCGTATCATCTTCAAATTGATAAATATCATCACATTCATTACTATCATTATTGTTGTTATTATTCATTGTATCATTCCCTGAATTATTTAAACTTTTATTTGGTGTTGTTTTAGTGGTTTTCGTTAATGAATTTCTAGATTTACTTTTATTATTGTTATTATTACGTTTTGATGAATCAATCAATTTTTGTAATTCTATCGGATCTTCCAATAATTTCTGATGCAATCGCAACTCTTCCACCGATTTATTGAAAGCTGACGATGATTTTATCTAAAAACAAACGACAAATCTCAGATAAATCCACGAATCTTTAGTGAGAATTACCTGCAGTTTTTCCTTTGGTGTTTCAATTGGTTTAACACAAGTTTTATTTAATAGAGATCGTTCGTATTTACCGCCGAAAAATCGCACATCGAATTGTGTATTTGTTTCGCGTATAATTTTCGCCGGCCAATATGGATAGCCTTTCTGTTTCGCCCATACCAATTTATGCGGTATTCGACATGGTAAACAAAACCATTTCGTATTAATTTTCTCGTTACTGTGTCGATAACAATCGGCGCACGTATTAATTTCGGCTAAATCGTACAAACAATCGCGCACCATCAATTCAGCAGCACCGAATTCTTGCGATTGAGCTGCAAAATTAAATATTCCAATTATTTTAAAAGAATTTACGATTAGATAAATTGATTTTACTTCCGTGAAATATAGCGACATTGTGTTGAATGGTTAGAACATCGGCTAGAAATTCGTGTAGATTTTTATAAGACTCATTATTTAGATTCACTTCAATAACAGACATATCTTTGTGTTGATAAAATAATTGATTAGCACGCCAAGATAGTTCTTTATCGGTCAGCCATTCGGGGCGTTCTTCGTTGCCCATTTTGTGTGTTATTATAGGAGGTAACTGCAATTTTATTATTATTGTGGTAATTTATGGTAATAATTCAAAATAATTCTTACCCAAGACTGTATCCGATGTATTACGAATTTCAATAGGTAATTTAGTTCGGTTTTATCGTGATAATCGTCGGAAATTTGGGTTATATTACATAGACTACATAAATTATGGTCGTATTGTGTTTGTGGATTTTGTGCCTCATTGGTTGTCACTATATCATTATTATTCAACGATGCGTTTAAACTATCTGAATCGATATCTGATATGTTGGATGGTCGGCAATTTTTTAGAATTTTCTTGAATTCATCGAATCGTTTTTGGCCATTTTCCGCACAATTCGCGTGATAAACACGCGGACATTGTCGACATGGCTCAACATCACCAGCTAAATGGCATTCGAAACAATACCAATCTTTACCATCTAAATAAGCCTGGAAATAATCAAAATCTTGTATAATTTGAGGATTATTGATAATGAAAATTACCGAATCTTGTGTGGGTATTTTGATGATTTCGACGTGTTCGCCTTTAGCGGTAACTTTCGGTAATGCCCTAAAATTATGATTGATGACAATCTCAATTTAGATTCGTCAAATTGTTATACAAACCCAATTAATCCGTCTTGTATTGATTGTTGAATAGACAATTCAGCTTGTGTTGTTGTACAATTATCAATTTTTTGTAAATATTTGACGATTCGTTTACTTTCAACCATTTGATGATGGTAAATTATTGAACGTATAGCATCCCATATATGTTGGACTGATAATGGATTAGCAGCTCGTCGTAATGGCATTTTTCTGTAAATTCAAACAAAAATTATACAGTAATTATTATCAAAACAACTGTTAAAAGACCCACATATTCTATACTACAAATGGGGGTAGAAATTTACAATTATTCAACAAAGTTTCAGCAGAATAAGTAGAATGTTTGAGATTTATTTAATAATCGGTATATTTCTGATCATAATTGGCTTATTGAGTACGTGTTATTTCGCAAAATTTTCAAAAAATCATGGTTTCAATACTGTTACAATTTCATCGTTAAATGAATGTATCATTACGATTTTTATCGGAATTTTTTACATTTATTGCGCAACAATCATGACAGCGAATCAACCAGAAATTGTATCCACGATAGATAATGATGTTTTTATAATTGAAGAAGATACAACTGAAATGTCTCCAATTACAACTGAAATGTCTCCAATCACAACTGAAATCTCTCCAATTACGACTGAAATTACGACTTTCGATGGCAATTTGGATAGTTTTCAAGACGCAACAACAACAACAACAATTACAACAACTGTGAGTAACAACATTGACGAATTCTTGGTGAATTATCAAAATTTACTGAATAATTTGATTCAACAACCAGAAAACGTCGGACGAAATCGACAATCTCGTCAATACGATTTCAGTAAATCAACTTTTAATCAAACAATAAATAATCGTCAATGTTTCAATGAATCATTGATTAAAAACTCAATGTTCCTATATTCGTATCTCCATTGTGTATTATCATTAATTATATCAGTCGCTTATCAAAATTCCAATAGAAAATCCAAATTAATTATAAAAACCCTACTAGAATCATTTCTACCACTTATAATTGTAATTATATTAGTTTTCACGATGTATTTGAGAATTTCTCCACAATTTCCATACGACAATTCCACAATTTTCAATATAATCAAACAACCAATTAATGCAACAACTAACGAACATAAAATTGAGATTAACGATATTATTTCGAACATCTATCGTATTGTTAAAAGTTCCTTCAATAATGTACAAAGTCGCCAACCGAAATCGATGCAATTTTGCCCCATTTTCCAAGCGCAAAAAATCGTAATTTTCATCATAATTTTGTTGTATTTTTGCACGATTCTCTACACAAAAATCCAACAAATTCAACTCAACTTACAACACAAACAATTCAATTTTTGTTTATTCTCGTTTTCCCTATTGTGGCTACCAGCTATTCTCTACCAATTTATGAAAATTTTCTTCTACAATTCAAACAATTCAGAGATTATTTCAGATATACTTTTAAGTTTCGGTAATATGAATCGTTTAACAGTTATAATGATGTGTTATACTAATGGTAAAAGTATTTTGAAACGTTTGAATAGTATTCAACCAGAAAGTTAAGGTTTTTTTTTCGTTTTCCTTGTAACAAATATTAAAAAAAAAACACCGACAGCCTGCAACTAGCACATAAGAAATTATTTACCTGTATTGTTATAATGGGCAATATTTGATTTAATTATTCATATTAATAATAATTTTAAGACTCCCTTATGTATTTCTTCAATTTATTTAATTTTTATTTTAAAAAATTAAGTGGAAATCGTAGAATTATAGATCAAAATACATCAATTTATTACCAACGTACACAATCATAATGCACTACAATTTAGGGTAATTCAATATTATTCTGTTGTACATTGAGCCTATTTCAATAAAATTATCGCTAAAAAATTATTGTTTTTGTTATCATTTTTACTCCAAAAGCTATAGATAAATATCATTATTTTAAATATGTGTGATAAACAGCTTTGCAATTAAGAATTGAATGTAAATCATCAGTTTCATAATTTTTAATTATTGTTATTGGTAGATATGGTTGTCACATTGACAGCTGATTTTGACATTTTCACATAACCTTGAAGTTTACGCACGTGAAATTTATTTTTTCATGTAAAATTACAAATAAAAACATGGGGAAAAAATCAAAATCAGGAGGTGATTTGGGTCGGGCTTTAATTAAAAGTCGATTCGGGGGTGGTGCCAATAAAGGCCGCAAAATGGTCGCTGACAATTCTATGGTAATTCGATAAAATTAATAATTTCATCAATTTTTGAAAATTCTGAATTTAAGCTTCATACAACTGAAATCCAAGACGGTTATGATTGGGGCCGTTTAAATCTACAATCAGTAACAGAAGAATCATCATTTCAAGAGTTCCTATCAACAGCGGAATTGACTGGAGCCGAATTCCAAGCGGAAAAACTGAACATAAAATTCATGAATCCGAAATCAAATGTTGGTTTGTTAACGAAAGATCAGATGAAAAAAGTTGAGGAAAATCAAGAGAAATTTCGAGACTCATTGAAAATTCCAAGAAGGTTATCTCAATTCGAATTTAATCAATTATTTGTCTCAAAAATGACATTCTAGACCTGCTTGGAACCAGAATACGACCCGCGATGAGTTGGATCACAATGAACGTGAATATTTTCTAGAATGGCGGCGTTCTTTAGCGAAACTACAAGAAGAAGATGGTTTATTATTGACGCCGTACGAGAAAAATTTGGAATTTTGGCGACAATTATGGCGAGTTGTCGAACGAAGCGATGTTATCGTGCAAATTGTCGATGCTAGAAATCCGCTCTTATTCCGTTGTGAAGATTTAGAGACATATGTTAAAGAAGTATCAGATGATAAGATTAACATAGTTTTGATTAATAAAGCCGATTTCTTGAATGAGAAACAACGGCAATATTGGGCAGATTATTTCTCATCGATCAATGTCTCTGTGGTTTTTTACTCCGCGATAAATATCGACGATCAAAGTGAAGAAACCAAAGATGATGCTAAACCCGAAACGAGTCGCTCTATCGATGAGTTGACCGAGCAAGTAGCGAAACTTGAAGAAAATGTTGATAAAACTGCCGAACGATTAAAGCAAATTATGGACCAACTTGAGAATTTGCCGAAAATTTCAACAAATCACACCAATACATCGACGATATTGTCACAAGACGAGCTGATTGAATTATTCAGGAATATCCATAAAGGCCCAAAAGTAACACAAAATTTGACAACGATCGGTCTAGTCGGCTATCCGAACGTCGGTAAAAGTTCAACGATAAATTCGTTATTTTCATCGAAAAAAGTCAGCGTATCGGCCACTCCCGGCAAAACAAAACACTTTCAAACATTATATTTGGACAAAGATATTTTATTGTGTGATTGTCCCGGTTTAGTTATGCCGAGTTTCGTTTATACGAAAGCCGAAATGATCATCAACGGTATTTTACCGATTGATCAAATGCGCGATCATGTGCCCCCAATTAATTTAGTGTCGAATTTGATACCGCGACATGTGATCGAGGATAAATATGGGATTATGTTGCCGCCACCGATGGATGGAGAAGATCCAGATCGGCCGCCGACTGCCGAAGAATTACTCAACTCTTACGCATGTTTGTCGCAATTATCGATATTTTCCCAATTGAATAATATAATTTTTTTTTGTAGATAACCGCGGGTTTATGACGGCAAACGGCCAGCCGGACAACCCTCGAGCTTCTCGCTATTTACTGAAAGACTTCATTAATGGAAAATTATTATATTGCCACGCACCCCCCAATGTTGACCAAAAAGAATACCACACGTGGCCGGAACGGCAAAAAACTCGATCCGTTAATTACACGCGACCAATTAGAGAAGTTCGCGCTACTAGAGTATTTATTATTAATAATTGATAAACAATTGATTAATTGGAGAATTTCAGCAAATCCGGGACAGCGTAGATGATGTGGATAAATCTTTTTTCAATAAAGGCCCGACTGTTCATATTAAAGGCAAACCAGTCATTATTCCCAACGGATTGAAACCGTAATTATTCTCAGTCAACATTCAATTTTCTTTTTAATCATTCAGTTTAATTGTAGCGGCGAGAATGTGGAAGGTTTGGGGCCGAAACCTTGGAAAAAAATCAATAAACATGAGAATAAAAATAAACGAGAGAAATTACGACGGGTTTATGCGCATTTAGATCAACATTAATTATAAAATAGTTCATATTTTGGGAAGACAAAAAAATATACTTTTTTTTTTTTAAATAAAACGTTAAAATTATGTTGTTGTTTAATTAAAAACGATGCTGTGTAAAACAGGCCGTTGGCATTTCTCTTCGAAATTATGCAATACTTCCTCTATATCGTTGTCTAGATCTTCAGCTTTCGCTATCTGCAATACGAAAATAATTCAGTTTCGAAAGAAATTTTTTGTAATAGTGGAATTACCATCGCGCACAAATCACCAATGAGGAAGGCCCCAATTGTAGCCTCTTCCAAATTATCTTGAATATCGATATTTATAACGTGCACAATCGAGTTGTCTTCTGGTGTCTTGTTTTCCATATATTCTAATACTTGATCGTAGACTCTCTCCTCGCAGGTGATTAAAATATCGAATTTCTCGTCAGTCTCTTGGAAGCGTTCTGGATGGGATTTTATGCGACGATTACGGTCCAAAGTGTACAATAAACCGTTCTGTGTATATCTAGACAAATAGTTGAGAAATTTTTAAAATTTATTTATTGTGCTTTTAATCGAATTAATTGAAGGATACAAGGTCTTATCTTTGTTCAATAAATCATTATATATTTCATCGTAGGATACACCAAATTCGTAAATATTTGGTTTATCCGCTGCCGAACCAGGTATTTTTACTTTATCACCAGTGCCATATGACTGTACTTGGAAGCCTCTTTTTACTAAAAAGGCATGTGCTTCCATACTACGATTCATATTACTCGAACATATAACAGCTATTCGTAAATCGCTCAATAATGGCATATTTCCTAAATTATCGAATTCCCTAATTTATTTGCCAGAGAAATTACAAAAACATAACAAAATTTTGAGGTTATGTTCGATTAGCGTCAAATTTTGGAGGTTATAACGGGCCAAGTAAGGACGTGCGGACAATTTGGCGTGATTAATCGAAAATAAATAAATTAAATAAATCAACAATAATTCGAATTGATGGAATAAATTTCAGAAACGGAAAATATAGGAAAACAATTGAAGAAAATTCGAAGGACGTGACTTTGTTAAATTTGACAATTAATCAATATTGCCAAATATAGTAAAGCAAAGTTACTGAATTCAATCGATCGATCCAATTATTGCCAATTGTAACAAAATAAAAAACTCCGAACTTTGACAATTTTCAACCAACAACAATTTGAGGTTAGAAAAATAAACTTTTTTTTGTTGGTGGAAAATGTCGCAAGATTACGATTCAACAGTAAATTTACATTTAGATGTAAATCACGGTTTGGACAAGTAAGTTATTTATATATTTCGGTAATAAGAGAGTCGATTAATTTTGTCAAGGATAATTCTAAAAGGGTAACGGAATTAGTACAAACGCGTCTAATTGAATGCGGCTGGAGAGATCAAGTCCGTTTAGCTTGTCGTAAAGCGATACAAGAAAATGAAAAACGTCTTCCGACAGTTGATGAATTGATAACAATGATAACACCAAAAGCTAGAAGTATGGTACCGGATTCGGTCAAACGAGAACTATTACATGAATTAGAAACGATATTAATTAATGTTGATAAATTTGGTTATACGAAGAGTTTTTGAGTTAGATAAATCTGGACAGAAACATCAGGGTTTTAACTAATAATTGAGCTTCTTTTTCGAAATTGTGTTAATTATTTTATAATTCATCTTTAGTTTTTATTATACAATCACAGTAATTTTGTTGTTTGATTTGTTCAACTAATTCCATATCATCGAGCACGTCGATTTTACTTGAAATTCGCCGACTAAATTCGTTCAATAATTGCGTATAATAACAGAGAATATTTGTCGGTAATAAATTTTCATTGGCGAAATTTTGACCATTTTTCGCAATTCTTTCAGCTTCATCATCATTATTTATCGACCATTTCAATTTTTCTACCAAATCCGATAAATCTCTCTTCATTGGCAAATAATGATAGTTTGTGATCAATTGATTATAGAAATGTTCGTAATATTTCGAGTCTTGTTTGATTATCAAGGACCCGCCAGCTAATAAATACGGGAATCTATAGGCCGCTACAGTTCCATCGATAGCTAGTTGATATTTATAACGGAAAAAATCGAAAAAAGATATGTGTGGTGTTTTCGGGCCGTATTCGTCTTGTTTGTCGCGATAAAAGAAGAAATTCGTTAGAGAAACATTGAACAATTCGGGATATTTACGGGAAATATCAATCAAATCGAGACGTTGTTGATTCGAATCACGACCACGCCAGAAAGCCTTAGCTTCTCGTTTTGCCCAAACTTCTCCAACGTTACCTTGTACTGACAACATATCCAACATTACTCTAGAAAAATATTTTCGTTATTTCCATATAGAAAAAGCGGTAAAAGCCCACTTATACCTCCCCATATTTTCAAGTGTTGATTCGGTAATATCGTAGGTCGGCATAACAATATCGTAACTATCTGTACTGCCACACCATGATAGAATCGGATATTTCAAATTATTGTTGAATTTAGCTAGAGGCCAGTCGCCTAAATTTACAAAAAATTCGACATCCGGCAGTGGAACTTTACGTGTCAAGGACAATAATATACTGTCCATAAACATTTTGAAGCCTACATATTTTCCATAGCATTTCCGATGAATTTTATTATATTTAATCACGTAATGGCACAAGCTAATTGAAAGAGGCTGATCGAATTGTTTTATAACCTAAAACAATATTAATGAATAAAAAGTCTTTGGAATTTTCACTATAAAACTACATTAGAACGAATTTCACCCCAATTAATCTCAGGAAATGGCTCCAAATCATCGATTATTTGTTGCGGTAAAACACCACAATTCCACGATTGATAGAAATCTTCAATTGTGTCTTTAGGACAATCACAATCATCTGAATAAACAGTTTCTTTGATAGTATAAGGAGATTCAGCTACATCAATATCACGATATTTGATGATTATTCTCATATTTCTACAAGGCTCATACAATTTGTAACGAACAATAAATGTACCATCTTTTTTGTTCAAAATATTCGTCCACACACGACATTGTTTACCAATTTGCGAAACTCCTTCTATATTTACCGTGAAAATTGCACCCAAATCAGACGAAATACTAGATAAAATTATCTTTTGTTATAATTAATTATTTAAATTAACTGAAATAAAGTAAACCTTTGATTGGCTGTGTCGATAGTTTCAATAAAAAAGTATCGCGCTGGTAATGTGATGAGATGGGGCTGCAGACCGGGGCCCCATATTCTTGTTAGTTGTGGACTAAGCTCTATATTCGATTTCACTAAAATACACGTTAATAAAATAAGAAAAATCACATTATTTTGCATTGCAAATTACAAAAATACAACACAGTTATTTGAGGTTAGGTACCAATAATCTGAGGTTATGCTCACTTAATGTAGCTTCCACTTATTTGAAATTCGCTACGAATGGGAAATAAATCGCTTTTAAACAAACTTATAATTTTTATTCAAATCTAATTACAAAAGAAAGATACATAAATCAACCGTAATTTACGATAATTCAAATCCGGCCTGTTGTTCAATGGCTTGGAGTAATTTTGTTCGTAAGACATCTTCTTCGTAAATTATCGGTATTTTCAGTAAATTCAGACATGTACTAGCTGTTGGTATACGATCTTCGGTACCTGACGACTGTATACAAAATTGCGGATTCAATTCTTTGAAGCCTAATAAAGGTGGCCGACTACAGCTCGTTACGAATTTCAATAATTGTTTTCTTTGACTATCTGTGAATTTATGTAGAATTTTCCAAAATAGAATTATTGTAGGATGATCAACTGTAAATTCGCCTACAAACATTTCAATGAAATATCAGTAATTTTGGGAGAATAATTGAAGAATACCTCCGTAAACTGTATGCGCTCGTAAATCACTCAAATCAATCTCTTGAGTATCACCGCCTATAATAACTTGTAATTCATTGTGATTAAATAATTTCAACCATAATAAAGGCACGACATTATCTAAACCTGCACGGAAAGCGGCACATTGTTTCTTTAATTGAACGTTCAATTTCAAATCGGCTAATTTTTGAATATATTCCAAACGATTCTCATTAGTTACTTGAATATTGCGACCATTTGGCT
>JAZBGZ010000933.1:0-23409 GCA_037414795.1 Stenodera caucasica | reverse complement strand
ACTTATATTGATTGGTTTTGAAACGAATTGAATCAAAGTGAAACGATCAGCTGATGTTGACTGAAAAACAGATGCGACAAATATAGCATTTCAAAGTAAATACACCCCACATTCAGCTGATCGCTAAAGGTGGACATGCACGCTACAATATGCCTCACAATGCTAATAATCATGGCAATTTATAATTTATCGAAATCCTTTTCGTTTCAGTTATATATATATAAAAAAAAAAACTAGCAAATAAACAAGGTTATCGTTTTAATCAAATAAAAATCTACCCTCGAACATCGATGATTTCCTATTTTCCACTTTAGTTTGTTTGCTTGATGTAAATATTTATAATTAATTAACTGATGGAATTTTCCAATATACTCTGAGTTTGTTGGGAAACTCTCAATTCGATCGAATGATTTATAAATTATGATCTTTGAACCATAGATTCTCAAAGGAAACATTTTCAATTGGATTTTATTAGTGTTGCTTTTATCTCGTTGTTACTTTGTTCTTATCAATTATTTAATTGTGTCAATGATTCAACTATAAAGTTTTTTTTTTTTTTTGGTGAAATTATAGAAGCACATTAATTGATTCTAATCAAAATTTTATTTTTTCAAAGAAGCGCTAAAATATCGCATGATTCGACTATTTACATTTTGAATAAACAACGAAAACGATGGACTTTGTATGGAAAAAATTAATAATTATACCGTTACGTAGTGTTTGCTTTCGACAATAGAACAAAAGTTTTGTTTTGGTAATGAATTCATGTCGTAATGCGAAAATTATTGGACTATCGAAATTTTGATTCTCCAATTTTTCAAGAATAGAAAAAGTTTCGAAGAAGAGCTAAATGTTATCCAAGTGGAGTCGACTCAATTTTTTAAATACCCACCTAATAATCGATTCTGATTAAAATTATCCTAAATGTGACACGTCACGAGTCACACATGAGAATTTCGCGCCTCCATTTTGAAACAGGAAATTTATCTCAGTTCAAGACTCAAGTCACCATTGTTTGAGACAATGATGACGTCTTTTTGACGTAGCATAGATTCTATCAAGACTCAGAATTTCTGAGAAAATATCAAGCCAATTTCGCGGGTGCTAAAAGACCCATGCATGTGCAAATTTGCGTCAAGGTTAAATTGAACCTGTTCCACACATCATTCAAGTCAAATGTCAGAGAAAGACGTAACTGTGAGTGTATGGAAGATTTAAAGAACCCAAACGTTGACATATGTTTATTAAATTATCTGTTTAACATAAGTTTTGACCTTTGTGGTGAATTATATAATAACTCGAAAAAATCAATTAGCATCTTTAAATAGAATGAATAGCGGATAATAATTATGGCCAAATCCTGTTGAAAGGAAAATATTAATAAGTATTTTGCGCATTTGCGTTTTTCGTTAGGAACATTTCCATAATGTTAGTCTATTTTTGAAATTTCGCTTGGCCAATTGGCCGATCTTATTTTCTTTATATATTCAAATATATCAAGAACTTTATCATCCCCATGAATTCTCTAGAATGTGTCAAAAATAAAATCGCCATAACAGAATATTCGAGATGCATTAAATGATAACACTCTGTCAAAATTATACAAAAGCTTTCATTTGAATATTGCGAAATTTATAATTGTTATTTATTCACTGAGTCATCGCTTCAAGTCGATTTGTAGAAAATAAGGTTGTTGTTTTGTTGTGATAAATATTATCGTTCATATTATAGTTTATAGAGTCATGTGATTTCGAACAAAAATGAAAACAGGAGGTGTGGAATAGTCGAGAGACAGTTTCATTGGCGACATTCTCGATTAGTTGTTATGGACTTTGAACAAACACGTCATATCGCGACTACATTAAAAATAAACAAAATAAAAAAAAAAACAAAAGCAAAACGGTAGGAGATCCCACCAGAATATCATACTTTGGACTTTGAATTTTTGCCACATTGCATATTTGCTGTGAATGATTCGTTTGAATTATATAAAAATAATTTTTGAATAACAATAAAATTTTTTGAAGTGATTCAAGTCTAATTGGATTTTTTTGATACCGCGATTCTTGGAATTTCGTTTACCTCATTTGAATACTAAACAATAACAAAAACTACCTTCAAGAAAATGATCGATTTGGCCATGAACACGTAATAAAGATAAAACAAGGTCGAGGATTTCCATTGAAGTAAACGTGTTTGGATTATTTTTTATTAATATCTATAATCAATAGTTATTATCTAGTTAGCTTCAGGGAAGTTTCCTTTTGTCATTTGGATTGGTTGCAGTAGTCTAAAGTTCAATACAAATCCCGTAGGTGGGCTCAAGTATCCCTCGTGCAGGGGCGTAAAGTACACCCCCACAACTCACGTAACGCAAAACAAAACATAGATTGATGAAAAATCAGCATTTTCCCATAACTTAATTTGAAGTCCTAGAATTTGGTCTTTTCTAAAAACAAATGCCATTAATTGGAGTATTAGCAAATTTGGATGCTTGGGATCTTAAAAGTGGCCCATCAGCTATCTTTTTATTCGTCTTCAACAACTTGTGCATCTCTGGGGTAGTTACCCTCTCTTCTGATTCGCGTACTCGTTCCTCTGAGTCTCAGCTTCATCCATTCCAAGTACCGGAATTGATTGAGCTGAATGCTTTCGATTCGCCTTGGGAAGCTGAATTGCGGTCAGATAAGTCGAAACTTGCTCATTTGATATTTTCTAGTAGAATTTAGGATCCAAGTCGCAGGCCTCAGTTAATATCTTCCCGTTTGCCTTCAGAAAATTTATGGAATTCGAGAACTAGAAAATTCTTGGAGTAGGTTTCGGTGAAACAATCCAAAAATACGAATGTTCGCGTCATTTTCTTCATAGTTTTGCCAATTTTTTCCACAATTATTTCCTGGAAAAAAAATTATTACAACAATTTTTCCAACTAGAAATGAGAATGATGATTGAGTGATCAATATTGTTTATTTTTACGAGACGTTAATTACAAATTATTGCTATTTTGTTACTATGCTAGTAATTCTAGTCAAAATATTTTGCAACAGCTTAATTATGTAACGCAATTTTCGAAATTATTTCAAATAATTCGTCCTTGATCGAATTTTGTTGTTGTTACAGGTCTGAATGCTTCCGAACAGAAATCATTTATTTTTCTACGTAAAGAACTACCGGTCCGATTGGCAAATATAATGAAGGAAATTGCATTATTGCCAGAAAATTTATTGCGAATGCCATCTGTTGTATCTGTTAATGATTGGTATATTAGAAGTTTTGAGGAAATTATCGAATTCGAAAATCAAGAAATCACACCGAAAACTTTGAATTATTTCTGTGATAGTTTGGTGAAAATACGGAATCGGCATACTGATGTTGTTGAGACCATGGCCCAAGGCGTTTTGGAATTGAAAGAATCACACGATATCGATCATCATACTGAGCATAGCATACAATATTTCTTAGACAGATTCTACATGTCCCGGATATCGATCAGAATGCTGATCAATCAGCATAGTAAGCTATTGTTTTTTCAATGCTAAAACAGCTGCTCCCAAACTGAAGTCAGCTATTATCGAGATTTAACTCAAACAAAAGCCTGAGAAATGTTTCAGGATCTTTGCTCAGAATTCCATAGTCATTCAGGTAAAATTTTGCTGAAAAATATAAAAATGAGTTTCCTTAAACAAAGAGAAGCTCAGAATAATATTTGATAGTAAATCAACTAATTAAGGTAATTCCTAATGAAGATTTCCTGAAAATTCGGAATTCACCTGAACGAAAGGTCGCTGAAAATCAGCTTAACTGATGAATATTGCTCATTACCATAACATGAGCGATAGAGCAAAATTTTGGAGCTCAGTTTGGGAACTGCTATTCTCATAATGTAATGTCTCTTAAAATGTTTTGATTTCAGCATTATTATTTGGTGGCCAATTGGAAAATGCTCCTGGACCCAAAAAAACCCAATATATCGGCTGTATAAATCCCCAATGTAATATTGTTGGTGTCATCAAAGATGCCTATGAAAATGCCCGATTTTTATGCGACCAATATTATCTAGCATCGCCCGATTTGATAATTGAAGAAGCCCAACATCATGGTATTTTGATTATTATTTTCTTAATTATTTTAAAGAACAAAAATCAACAATTTCCGTTTATTTTTAGATTTGGAAGAAGAACATCCGATCAATATTGTTTATGTTCCTTCACATCTCTATCATATGTTGTTCGAATTATTCAAAAATTCGATGCGAGCAGTCATGGAATATCATCAATCAATCGATCAATATCCACCAATCACCGTAACAATAGCCAAAGGCAGAGAAGATATCTGCCTTAAAGTAAAACTCGATTATTATATATAAAAATTTGCATTGTTTTAATTCGTTGAATTTTGTGTAGATGTCAGATCGAGGCGGTGGTATTCCCCGATCAACAATGGACCATTTGTTCAAGTACATGTACTCGACGGCTCCACAGCCCAGTAAATCGGACGCCCATACTGTACCATTAGCCGGATACGGATATGGTTTGCCGATATCTCGATTGTACGCTCGTTATTTCCATGGTGATTTAAGTCTAACTTCTTGTGAAGGTTTCGGAACGGATGCTGTTATTTATTTGAAAGTAAATATATTTCCATATATAGAAATGTCCGGAAATGATGAGCAAAAAATTTGAAGGGTAATTCTACTTGAAACATAAATGTTACAACTTCTTTTTTTACGAAAACTCAAAAGTCTCAAGTCAATTAACTTTTTCTAATAACTTTTTTGGTTCAGTGTACGGATCTTCTTCTAAGTTGACACCGATTTTATAACGAACTGTCAAAATTTATTCCACGTAAACTTTTTTTAAGGCAACTCTTGTGCTTGTTTCCAAAGCATGTTATGTTTATGTTGAAAAAGAGCTGAAATGAGTTGAAGATTTTTTTCGATGCTTTTCAGCTGTGTCACCAATATTTGAAAAAAAAAAATCTAAACAAAAACGTTCTATTATTATTCATGGGTGGGTCAAGGGCAGTTTAGATCCTTCCACACCAGAAGATTTTTGTTAAATTTCAAACAATTGGTGATGAGTACTCCAAATTTGAAGAAAATCCGTAAACTAAAAAAGTTATTGAATGAAATTACTTTTAAAAAATAAATTTTGCGGCTCTGTAACTCCGTTATTTTTGAGTTTTCGGAAAAATCTTGTAGGAAGTTGAAGCAATAATTATTCAAGTGGAACCAACCCTTGAGTTTTTCGCTAATCATTTCCGGACATCCTGCATAAGTCGGTTTTCATCACTTAATTTTCGTATAATTTCAGGCTTTATCGAACGAGGCCAATGAATTACTGCCAATTTTCAATAAGATCACGTCGAAATTCTATCGAACAGTCGTTCAAACTGGTGATTGGTCGAATCAACAGGCCACTATCTGTAATAGAACAATGAGTACGAATTTTAAGCGACATCAATTGCCGCATTCTTGTGCCGAATCGGTATCTGGAGCCATTTAGCTAGACGATGAAGATTAATTGTTATTTTAAAAGTTTAACCCTTTGTTCCTTGTTATTATTTTTAAATTATCGATAATTAAGGCTTTTGTTATTTTTAAAAGAAGTAGCGCAATTTCGTGCATTTTGCAATTTAATTTTAATTATGTAATTATATTATAATTTAGTGGTTGGTGATATTTGCCGAGAATCATAAGCGTCTCCAATTATTGGGGAAATTTTACATTTAATTCCTATCAATTGAGTTTCTGATAATCGGATTAATTTTCATTATGTACAAATTTAATGTAAATAATACATCACATGGTAGAAAATTGGCTTTAAAATTGTAAAAAATTGAATGAAATAGAGCATGTAAATAATTGTAGTCTTGTGTTCAATTGGATAGATGGATTACAAGAGTATTTGTTTAAACAGTGTTTGTTTTGTAGATTTTATAGACGAACTTGATCCCGTTCTCTTCCTGGACCTCTTCCGGTACTCGCGAATCGCTGAAATCCACAACAAATTAAATTTGACAAATCAACCGTAAAAAATTTAGTGTATTACGTGACTTCGACGAGATCATCTCGTAATTTCGGGAAAAACGTGTCACAGTCGAAATTCTCCATAACTTTCGTTAAAAATAACCGATGGAAATGTTTCGAATTCATCGTTTCCTGAAAATCGGCCACAATTAATTTCGAGGGAGTAAAATTGAAATTTCCTAACCGCATATATAGAACTGCCGCCGATAATCCAGACATTTTCGTATAATTGTCCAAAGTTTGAGTCTTCCAATTTCGCTTCAGCTTTTTCGAGACTTGTAAACGTATAAACATCTTGATATTGACTAACATCGATTATTGATCGTGTTAATATGAAATTGATGCGATTTTCTAGCGGTTTGAATTTCGGCGGAATCGATTCCCAAGTTCGTCGACCCATTATAACAACATTCTTTTTGGTTTTGTCTTGAGTTTCGCTGGTCATTTTCGTGAAAAATGCCATTTCCGACCTGAAAAACGTTGCGAACGTGAGCATTTTCCCGCCAAAATTTCCCGAACGTTAACCTTCAATTCGATAATGAAACAGAATATATTTTCGATGATAATTCAATCGATCTCAGATTCACTTACTTTAAACGCCAAGGTAGATTGTTGTTTTTTCCAATGCCCATATTTTCACAGGCAGCTGCAATTAGATCGAATTTGAGGACCATTTTCCCAGTGAATTTCCGTTTCTCTCAATCAAATACTTGAATTATCGGAAAATATTAAAAGTGTTGGAAGTGAACGTTATCTCAGAGGGCCCCCTCCATTCAAAATCTAAACAAACGAAGCGCATGTGTTGAATTTGGACCATATTTGAGTATTTCTCAATTGTACAAAAACAAAAATAACTTTTTTTATTATTTGATCATAATTGACAAATATTTATGTAAAATACTCACCTATCATAATTTTCTATAGTTAAAGAAATTATTAGAGTTAGTTTGGTGGAAAATCTTCGGCCTGTTAGTATAACGAATGATGAAAAATGAAAGTACAGATGGAACAAAAGCGACTCCAAGAAATTGGTAAGTTAGGCAACCAAATTTACGAGACGTATCGAATCCTAAAATGGATTTACTGAGATATGTATGATTTTCATAGGGATGAATCGTGGAAAAAAATTGTCACAAAAGCTTCTTTGAGTTTTTGAAATTTTCGAAATTTTGAGGAGCTCCCACATTGAAGTCTTCAGAACGATCCCACAATTTTCTGAAAAATATCCATAAGACTACTGCTTGTTCTAAAATAATCAAAAAATCCACCTTTGAGAATAATGAAGCCTTCTATCAAGGAGATTCGTTGAAAATTCGTTCAAAAATTGATCACTATCTGAGTAGGTACTCTTTACTGTAAATTAAGATTTCCAATTTTTTGAAATTCTTGCAAAATATGCTGTGGATTTGCGTTATTTTGTAATTAAAAATTGCTTGTTGAATACATATTTTTCGCTCGAAGCCATATTTCTTGGAGAAAAACTTCATCTATTCCAGAGAGACGTGACTATTTTATTCCGAAATATAAAAATACAATAGAAAAATAAGACCAAAGCGAATGAAACCAAAACCAAAAGTTTAATAAGTTCAGGGCTGGATTTTCTGACATATGTATGATTTTCATAAGGATGAATTGTGAGAAGCAAAAAATTATTGAAAGATTCTTTGAGTTTTTGAAATTTTGAGAAGCTACCAATCTGAAGTCTTCAGAACGGTCCCATAATTTTCGGAAAACATTCAAAAAACTACTTTGAGCAAAAATCAATCGTTGTTTGCTTGTTCTTAAATGATCGAAAGATCTAAATTCCACCTTTGAGAATAATGAAGCCTCATATCAGAGAGATTTGTTGGGAATTCATTCAAAAATTAATTACTATCTGTACATTTTTTCAAAGAAATATGGCTTTGAGAAAAAAATATGTAGGCATCCAATAAGCAATTTTTGATCACAAAATAATGCAAATCGACTGAATTCTCTGAAAAAGCTTTAAATAAATTGCAAAAATCTCAATTTTCAGTAAAAAGTATTCTCGAGAGACATGAGAACTCAGAAATATAGAAGCACAATAGAAAAATAAGACCAAAGCGAATGAAACCAAAACCAAAAGTTTAATGAGTTCAGAGCTGGATTTACTGAGATATGTATGATTTTCATAGGAATGAATCGTAAGAAAAAATAATTATTTGAAATTTTGAGAAGCTTCCAAACTAAAGTCTTCAGAGTGGTCCCATATCTTTCAAAAAACATTCAAAAGACTTCTTTGAGCAAACAACAATTGTTGTTAGCTCGTTTTTAAATGATCGAAAGACCCAAATTCCACCTTTGAGAATAATGAAGCCTTTATCAGAGAGATTTGCCGGAGATTCGTTCAAAAATTAATTACTATCTGTACATTTTTTCCAAGAAATATGGCTTGGAGAAAAAAATATGTAGGCGTCCAATAAGCAATTTTTGATCACAAAATAATGCAAATCGACTGAATTCTCTGAAAAAGCTTTAAATAAATTGCAAAAATCTCAATTTTCAGTAAAGAGTATTCTCGAGAGACATGGGAACTCAGAAATATAGAAGCACAATAGAAAAATAAGACCAAAGCGAATGAAACCAAAACAAATAGTTTAATGAGTTCAGGGCTGGATTTACTCAGATATTTATGTTTTCATAGTGATGAAGCGTAGGAAAAAATTATCGAAGACAGATTTTTTGACTTTTTGAAATTTTCGAAATTTTGAGGAGCTCCTTAACTGAAGTCTTCAGAACAATCCCATAATCTTTGAAAAATATCCAAAGGACTACAATGTTTTTTGCTTGTTCTAAAATAATCGAAAGATCCACATTTGAGAATGATGAAGCCTTTTATCAGGGAGATTTGTTGAAAATTTGTTCAAAAATTAATTCCTATCTGTACTTTTTTTCCAAGAAATATGGCTTGGAGAAAAAAATATGTACGCATCTAATAAGCAATTTTTGATCACAAAATAATGCAAATCGACTGAATTTTCTGAAAAAGCTCCAAATAAATTGCAAAAATCTCAATTTTCAGTAAAGAGTATTCTCGAGAGACATGAGAACTCAGAAATATAGAAGCACAATAGAAAAATAAGACCAAAGCGAATGAAACCAAAACCAAAAGTTTAATGAGTTCAGGGCTGGATTTACTGAGATATGTATGATTTTCATAGGAATGAATCGTAAGAAAAAATAATTATTTGAAATTTTGAGGAGCTTCCAAACTAAAGTCTTCAGAGTGGTCCCATAATTTTCAAAAAACATTCAAAAGACTACTTTGAGCAAAAAACAATCGTTGTTAGCTTGTTTTTAAATGATCGAAAGACCTAAATTCCACCTTTGAGAATAATGAAGCCTTTATCAGAGAGATTTGCTGGAGATTCGTTCAAAAATTAATTACTATCTGTACTGTTTTCCCAAGAAATATGGCTTGGAGAAAAAAATATGTAGGCATCCAATAAGCAATTTTTGATCACAAAATAATGCAAATCGACTGAATTTTCTGCAAAAGCTTCAAATAAATTGCAAAAATCTCAATTTTCAGTAAAGAGTATTCTTGAGAGACATGAGAACACAGAAATATAGAAGCACAATAGAAAAATGGGACCAAAGCGAGTAAAACTAAAATTTCAATGAGTTCAGAGCTGAATTTACTGAGATATATGGTTTTATAATGATGAAGCGTAGGAAAAAATTATCAAAGAAAGATTCTTGGAGTTTTTGAAATTTTTGAAATTTTAAGGAGCTCCTAAACAGAAATCTTTAGAACGGTCCCACAATTTTCAAAGAACATTCAAAAGGCTACTTTTCGCTAGAAACAATCGGTTATTGCTTATTCTAAAATAATCGAAAGATCTAAATTCCTCCTTTGAGAATAATTGACTATAATTTTTCTCCAAGAGATATGTATCCAATAAGCAATTTTCGATTGTAAAATAGGGCGCAAATCGACTGAATATTCTGCAAAATCTTCAAAAAAGAGTATTCTAAAGAGACGTGAATAGGTATTTTATTCAGAAATATAAAAGCGCAATAGGAAAAACTAAGACCAAAGAAAATAAACATAAAGCTCAATGTTAAAAAATTACAAAAGCAAAGAGTCAAAACGTATTTAGAAATAATTCTAAAATTCGAGTTCATAAAAATAAAAAGAGCCTCAGAAAAGAGTAGCCTAATGAAAAATCGAGCTCAATCCAAAATGAGACTCCGTATACTCAGAAATCTGAGCTTCTTTAGAGTGAATCTCCATTTTAAACTGCCTCAAGGGCGGTAAATTCACCTACTCAAATTACAATACAATAACTCAAATAACTGACCTTTGTGAATAATTATCGATTTGAGGGCGTCAGGTCTGATGTCATAAAACAAATAACTTGTCAAAGCCGAAGCACTTATGTCGTGGAACGACCCATATATCGCCAAATAAACGTGAGCTATTTGTCAATGTAAATATCAAATTTAAATATCAGATTTCGACTTGTTGTTGGGAAAATATTAAATTTGAATTTATCGATTTTCCAAAGGCTAAATGATCTCTTCTTTAGAAAATTGTTGATTTATAGTTGGAAAGGTTGCAACCCATATAGAGGTCAGTGTGCCGCTGTAAATAACATTCTCACACTACCCTAATCTGAAAGGTTAAACTCTTCATGTGAACTCATTCATCTCACTATATCAACAATTCTACCCTATTTCAAAATTTTTGTAACTCATCGATGAATTATAATTACTCTATTTATCTAGAATCTGGAAAATAAAACGCAGAGTATTATTCAGGTACTAAGACTATCAAATGAACTTTAGTATTTTATAGAAAAAGCACAACACAGATGAAAGCTTACATTATTGATCGTTCTCCTTGTCTTTTAATCGATATTGTGACCGGTAGCGTGATACTCGCTAGAGCTTTCGCAATGAATAAGCGTTATTAGTTTACTAAACCTAGCACAGGTGAGTTTAACGTTCAGTACTATTAGTGTTTTGTTTTTGTTTTTGTTTTTTTGGAGAGTTAGTAGTAATTATTGTAAAATTAACGCCCAGAATTACTGCATCGTCATAAATAAATAGCAATTGTTATCGGGAAATATTTATTTTGTCCCTTAAAATGGAAATCGTAATTTAACGAGACGAATTTCGAAAATATTCACAAATCGGTGCGATTTGTACTTAGAATTAATATTATTGAGCAGCTTGAAATAATTGAATCGTCATAATCGAGACTTATCGTTGAAACTATAAAATAGGTTAATTTTCAAATAAAAGGTCACTTTGCAAATTATTATTAAATAAAGAAAATTTCGATTTTCCAATTATTGTATTCGGTACTATTTCAACTCAATATTTCAATATTATCGATTGTAAGATATCTGATTATATGTTGATAATTTATTAGTTGTGTTTAAAATTTATTGATTGTTGATATTCCAGATGGTTGATCCAGATAATTGCGATAATGAACCATCAGTAAATAGGCGTACGGCAGGGGGTAAGAATGTGTGAGGAATCCGCATGTTTGGTACCTCCGTTGGAACAAAACCATGGACCATCCGAATCGCGACGTATGTCTCCTATTTGCATGTCTAAATTTTTGCTATCACTTATCAAAATAAACAAAAGATTGCATGACTTGATGTTCAATGATAACACGATCAATTGAATATACAGGCTGTTCCGAAGCAATTGCGATTAATTTCAAACGATGATTTATTGGCTCATTCTAAGACAAATAATTCGTCCATACAATTGAGTTTTAGCAGATTTACATTTAAATTTCGATACCTACGCCACTGGTGTCGCAAAAAGGAAATATCTCGAAATATCTTCAAGATTTTCCAAATAAGTCCGATTTATTCTTGGAAACGATTTAGTAGCTTTTCTTTTTTTTTCTACGAATTATTCAAACATTTGTTGATCTCCCAAATTTCATATTCAATCTTCGAGACTCAAATACTCAACAATACATAATTCAGCGTTTAGACACTTGAGAATAAAGACCGATCCTGAATTCTGATCTCGAACTCCGTTAGTTTCGCTTGGTCGCTCCTCATCGGCCAAAGTCGACATTGGGCTTTTGTGGTGTACAGTTTTGTCTTGGAATAAGCTGAGGAGTCATCCGTTGAAATTTTCTCAACTATTCGAGAGTTCAATCTAACGATTAAATCCATTTTCAGTATCTTCAAGCAGTGGGATAGTTGCTTATAATGGTGAAGCCTTAGTGGGCTTCCATGAAGATGCCTTATCGCAAGCGGCCGTTGGCAAAGCTCAGCTACTTTTGGCCCTTGTTTTGGGCTTAGGATTGGCGGCCGATTGTTCCGAATTAACAATACTCGGATATATTTTACCAACAGCTGAACTCCATTTGTGTATTGATGAACATCGTAAAGGGTGGCTCGGTTGTTGAAAGCTTTCCCGTAAAATTTTCCAATAATTAATTCGATTATTATTGCAGTTTCCATTACGCTACTGGCATTGGCTGGAGGCTCGTTCGCTTGGGGCATTTTAGGTGATCATTTGGGCCGTCGTCGGGCTTTGATCAGCGCACTTTCAGTAGCCACTTTGTTCTCAGCTGTGGCTACAGTAATGCCAACTTATGGTACCTTCATGACTGCCAGGTATTACTTTCGCAAACACAAATTCTAAGCAATATAAAAAATCGTGAAAGAGATGAGTTGGGCGACTGGGTGGCTCAGTGATTGAAGCGCAACTCATTTTTGGATTAATTGTGACTAAATTTTGTTGCTTGTTTTTTAAGATTTTGTTCGGGTCTTGGTGTGGCTGGAGCTTTTCCGATAACGTTCAGTTATCTGTCAGAAACATGTTCGCGAGCTACTCGTACTCGATACACCGGACTATTACATTCGTTTTGGGCATTGGGTGCTATTTTTACATCGTTATTGGCCCATCTGACGATGCCGACATTGGGTGCGGAAATTGTTGAAGATAATCGCGAACATTGGAGTTCGTGGCATCGATTTCTATTATTGAGCATCTCACCAACGATTCTTTGTATTGTTGGATTGATTTGGGCTTCGGAGTCGCCGCGATATTTATTGGAAGCATCGCGTGAAGTTGAAGCCTTGGCTGTTTATCAGCGATTGCATCGTTTGAATAAGACTCGAACTCAATATGGTTTGACTGAATTAGAGTTGCCTGGACGTAGTGCGTATAGGGAAAGGCCAATGAGCCCTTCAAGGAACGTTTTCGGGCATGGTTTAGATAATGTAAGGGCTCAATCAGATAATTTCTTCAAAATAGTAATTCAATAATTAATTTTTTTTGTCGTAGTTTCGTGACGCCTTTCAACGCATATCATCACCGACCCATTTTCGTACAACTGTCTTATTAGCTGTTTTACATCTAATTATGGGCTTCACATACATGGGAATATCGACATTTTCAGCTTCGCTAACGAAAGAATTGAAGGATCAGGAATACTTCGCTGATCGAGTTTATATAGCGAATCGAAATTTCACAAATGTAATTTTCAATAGTACAATTGAAAACGTACAGTACAAGAATTCGTTGTTCAAAAATGTAACATTCACACATATCAATTTGAATCATGTTGATCTTGAAGATTGCGTTATTGATGAGTCACAGTTTATCAATGTCAAGAGTTCTATCACATATTTTGAAAATTCCACCATCAAAGATTCAAGGTAAGTGATTCATTTGATCTCGATTATAGCGAAGAAATCGAAATGATGGGAAAAAATTTACAGTCCGTTCCATAGAATCTTCATTTTTGGAAAAATGAAAAGTGACTCACAAGGTCCTTCAAGGGATCACTCGAAGATTGTTCGAGATTTGAGAGCTTTCTTAATTTTCATCAAATCGTAAAATACTGAGAAGAATGCGTCTCTTGAGAAAGAATCGTTTCCTTATTTTTTCAAATAAGGTCAAAAAAATTTAGAAAAATTTGAGTTAGATGGGTGAGATTTATAAATTTTAGGGCAAGGATAATTCTTCTCATTAACTTTTGATAGCATTTTTTCGATCTGATGGAAATTGAGACTCATTTTCAAAATAGTTCAAGTCTCAAACAAGCTTTAAGTGATCCTTTGTGAGTCACTTCTCATTTTGTCCAAAAATAAAGATTTTATGGAGCATTTGTACTTTAGCTGGAACGGACTGTATAACGTAATCTCATAAATTACGGCTTAGAAATCCTATCAAGAAAGCCCGATCAGTATTTCGAATTTTGATTCTTTCCATTAGCAAAATTGCTAATTGAGTTTTTTCGATAATCGATGAAACCCATTCTCAAATTGGGCTATCGATGAGGAGACCCCACAATTGTTTGCAAAAAATTCAGTAGATGTCCCAATGTTCTACAGAACTACAATTTTTTTCATAATAAACCCATCTGGTAAATTTTCATGCCTGTAATTCATGTTTTCCAGTTATATTCTTTGAGAATTTGGCATTTTTTCTACAAATCCGAATTTTAAGATGTTTTCCCTAAGAATTTTTAAATTTTCTGAGGAAAAGCTCAAAGTCTTTCCATTTCGTGCACTCAACTAATGAAGTTTTACCAAAATTATCTCGAAACTTTGTTCAAAAACAACAAATAAGAAATTCTTATACTTAGATGATTTTTCTTTAGAAATTCCAGTTTGTTTCAAAATTACTCTTCATAAATTTTAAGTACCTATATCTCAGCCAAATTCTACCAATTTTATACAGCAGCTTTATTCGATAAACTCTTTTATTCTCGAAATGAAAAGAGCGCTTTTCCGAATTTTGTTTTTTTTTTCAGTTAAGTTTAAAAAGCATGAAGCCTTTCAGTACTATTTTGATATTTTCCCAATCAGCATTTATTTCTCCGAGTTTTTCAGTTTGAGGTCTCAAAATCACTTGTTTTTTCATATTTTTATATTTCCAGCAATAAAAACTCTAGTTTTCAAAATTTTCATTTGAGACTCTCAATACCAGTGGAAAATAAATAGATAGGCTAACTCATTTATAAAAATATCTATTGTAATTCAAAAATTTTTAGATTGAGTTTAACCACAGACGAAGGTAAAAATTTTAGAAAAAAAAAATTTCAAATTTTGATCGTATCATTTGAGGCTTCACCTGGAAAATCAAAATAAGTTCTCAATTTTTCGAGCGAACTTTAATTATTAGGTCAATTTCTGCGATTTTGAAACATCTTCAATTTTTCTTGGACAAATTTAGGTTTGTCCATACAAATTTGCATTTTTAATTTAGGCTAATTTTCATTTACAATTTATTTTCTAGAACTTCAGCGTTATTTGTGAGGAGATTTTCATTCTTATCTTAAATAAAATAGATTTCTTTAGTCTGAGCCGTTTTTAGAATATTTTCACCTATTTTACCCGTATTTTCTCCCTCAAATGTAACAAAAGTCAGCTTTTCAGTTTGAGGTCTCAAAATCACTTGTTTTTTCATATTTCTATATTTCCAGCAATAAAAACTCTAATTTTCAAAATTTTCATTCGAGACTCTCAATACCAGTGGAAAATAAATAGATAGGCTACGATTTTTCCAAATTGCGTCTGTAACATTTCTTTTCCAAATTTTTTCATGGAGGTCAATTTTCCACAAAGCTTCATAGTTTGATTCCCCTTCACAATTTGAAGTGTTTCATGTGCTTCAGCTCGACGTTCGAGTCGTTCCACAAAATTTCTTCGGATTTTCACACAAATAAATTCTCGAAAAAAGACTTCTACTGTATATTTGTTGACTTAAGATGACTCAATTGACTAAATTCCAGATTCGTGGACACGGACCTGACCGACCATCATTTCCTCAACTGCAACCTAATCAACAACACTTTCATGTCGCTAATATCCGACTGTATTGTCGATTTCGATTATAATACTTATTTGGACGATCTGTACGAGTCCACATTAACATGGGCTGGTACGATGTTCCCGGCCCTAATATTCATGGGCTTCTTATTGGAAACAGTACCGCGACCACCGATAATTGTCGGCTTATTGATAATAGCCGGAATTGCCGGTATTGGAATTTTCTTCTTAATCAGCCCATTCACTGTGAATACAGTCGAACTTATCATCAAAGTCGCATTAATGTGCGCCGTCAATGCTCTAACAATGGTGGTCATCGAGGGATATCCCTGTCATTTGAGGTGAAAATCCGTTGGATGAATCGTTTAAATTTGTGATTATCTTGTGATTTACAGGTGTACGGCTCACGGTATGCTAAGAAGCTTGTTCCATTTGGCATCACTTTGCGCCATCCCCATTTATAATTTATTTGTCCACTCAATATTATTATTTCCCGCTGGGATCACTGTTTCTTTGTTGGTTTTCGGCGCTTTATTAGCGACTAAAATACAAGATAATAGTAAAGTCCTTTTGTAAATATCGTAGAGTGTGTCTGTGATATGTTTTTAACAATAACAAGAAATTTTTGATTTCGATTTTGGGACTATTTACATATTAATAAATGTTTCTAAATCAATTCCATTGATCGATGTGATGGATGTTTATTTAGAACGCTAGATATAGATTTCTATATCAACAATCAGAGATCTTTTCAAGCTTTTGTGTTGATACAGAATCCAATAAGCTGAGCATATCAAATAATGTGAGCCTGATGCGTAGGTAACCAAGTCAAATTATACATTTCTATTAGAGTAATAATTACAACAATAAATCCATATTTGTCCTTGTTAGGTAATAAGTGATAATTATTTTCTATTGTTGATAAAATTCAATAAATTTCGCTTTAACGTTACTCTAGATAATTTTTCTTCTCCCCCTATCACGAATTTTAGTCCAGATGAGCGCGCGCCATCTAGAGTTTGCTGATGGAAATAACCGCCATCTAGCGCTATTTCACGGAAGTATAACAGTTGTCAATTGTATAATCAGTGACGTGGTGTTTTTCATGAATTAATAGGTGATTTGAGTGGAGCTTTCGCGTCCGGTCGCTAGATGTCGCTTAGAACTAGCCATTGATTATTATGGTTTTCTAGGGGTTGTATTTGAGCTTGGTCTGCTCGTTATTAATATCATAAGGGAATAAGCTGCTGTTATTGCGCAGCCCAAGGCAATTTTCCGCTTTCCTCCCTCGAGACATGTAAACGTTGCATAATTGTTTAATTATTGAGTATAATCTAGGTATCTGTTCCAGCACGATTCACACTATAATATAATGAAAATACCACAATAATTCATATTATAAAAAAAATATTTCGTTTAAATTTTGTGATTTTCGTCAATTTTCAGGTGTCAGTTGATATAATAATTGCCGTATGTTTATGCTGTTGATAATTGTATTTATAAAATTCAATGAGCTGCCTCAACCCTATGTTGAGAGTTCATCGTGAAATCGTGGGGTCGCGCATTCTAATAGCACATCAGGGAATACACCCCAATAAAAGTCTAAATCCCTATACGACAGAAAGTGTTCACAAAAAATAAACAATTTGTCATCGCCCTGGTATTTAATTGATAAAAATTATTCTAAAGCTACTTGATCCGACAAAAATAAAAAATAATAGAGAACCATTTCTGCACATGGGACTAATCACGAAAATCAGGTGGCTAATTGCTTTTTTATTTTATTCCAAATACGTAATAAACGGATAATTGTTTTATAAATAGAGACGAAAAAACAACAACAAAAAGACATATTTTTTTATTTAGCGGCATAATATACATGGATATAGTTTAAGTGTTACGACCAGTTAATATATTAGTTCAATTTTCGGTTCCACCCTCCTATTTCCCACTTCTTTACGTTCAGTATCCCGACAAATAAAAATCCAATTTAGCTAAACGACAAAACAAGCTAAAACCTTCCGCTATAAAGTCATAATAAACACACACACATATGTATATAGATATATAGACTAAATGTACATCTAAAAACAACCCCTTAAATAAAAAAGATAAAATCACATATTCCCGCTGTTATTACACCCCTAGTTTTGACTACAATTACAATATTAGTTGAATTCGAGAAAAAAGCCCACTTGAAAATGATCTAATTCCGATATATAAACGAGGTGGATTATTTTGTAATGTTGTTGGAATTTTCCGGTGTGCGATGTGCTGTTATCGACCGGAATTTCCCCGGATCATTCCGCAAACTCAACGGGAACGACTAAAATTGGAAGATATCGCACAAAATAACTATCGTTTAGATTAATTCGAAAATTCTTTGTTTATATTTTATTATTTTAATGATTTTAAATTTTTCGGTGATAGATCACGAGCTTTCTTCACAAATTCATCATCCGTACTTTCGGTCATTATTGCAGTATCATCAGTAACAGTCCAATTAGATACTTGTTCAACACGATGAAGTTTCTCATTTTTGAGTTGTTCTTGGTAATAATTTTTAAATAAAGCAAATGGATAAATAACGAAAAATATTAAATTTAAACAGAATTGTGCCGGTATTGTGATTTGATTTCGACAACAAGCACAATCACAATGACAATTCTCTACACAATCTAGTACCATATCTAAGCCCCAAATACTGATCTGGTACGAACATAAACCGATAAGAGCTTTAATCAGACCCATAATTAATAATGTTACAATCAATACTAACAGCATATAGAAGGATCTGGATAGGATTTTGTCCAATTTTGTGGTATGTACCAGTTGTGATGGTACCGGTAAGCCGCCTTGATAACCGGCTGATTGATAAGCGTCCAGTGATAATGGTTGACATTTCGTATTACACCGCTTATCAGTGGCCTTAAAACAGTTACAATCACAATGGGATGTACAAAAACAATGGGCATTTTTCTCGAAATGTATTTGGCGAATTGCCACAATCTCCTGATGGATATTGTGGACGAAAATCGAGCAAACAAACGAATTCATCGGTAATTGACAATGAATGAATAAATCGAAAATATGTTGCCGTTGTGGCTCGATTAGAACAGATTTCGAGAAAATATTGGTAAAACTTGCTGGTACTTTCAATGGACATTCGCCTAATCTCACATAAAATATCCCATTTATTAAGCCAGTATTTGTAATTCTGACGATAATTTTGATTTTTGCTTGATCAGTCGTATCAGCCTCGATCTCATCAATTGTTACAAACATATTCGGCAATATTAACGGTAAATTATCGGTTTTCAATTCGATATGTAGACAACTGATGTAGTTTTTCGTGTATAGAAATTTGATATTTTTCTCATGTCCGGTTATATTTCTTCCGATTATATCATCCGGCAGGTCGCCGTGATATTTCAAGAAATATCGTCCGTTCGTGCCGCGTTTAGCTGCATTAATATCATGCTGATATAAATGTATTGGTTGATTTTCTAAACAAGATCCTTTATCAACTTCACAACGTTTCCGTTGTTTATAAAATGCCTCATAGCCAACTCCAATTTTATTACAAACATCACCATTATGTGTTATCATATCGGTTGGGACGATCATAAATTGGCTAGGATCAGTGATTTGTTGTTCTGGTATTAATAATTTTCGATTTTTATAATTCAATATTGATCGTCTATCTAATTTCTTATCATCTATACTGTATTTAGCTCGTATATTATCGAATTCATTCGAACAACATTCTACAGTGTTTAAATAGATTATTTTTTTATCGGTTAGACTTTTCCAATGATTTTCGTATTTTTGGAAAATCTTCAAACGTATTCGATGGTGTATTTCTGGTTCTTTTAAACCGTACATTTTATACCATAAATTCGAAAATTGTAAACAATGCGTACTATCCTCGGATAATGGTGATGTTCTATTATAAGGACAATGATGGCCGTCACGACGTCTAACTGAAAAATCGCCAAATTAATTATTCGATAACCAGAGAAAAAGGCACATTTTCCTAGATTTTCCGATAAAACAATTGATTTCTGTAATCACGTCATTCTCTCTTATTTTTCTGAAACTGACAGCAGCTCTATTTTGTTTTCATTAAAATTTCAGGACCTCCATTTTTTGAGGCGTCATTTTTTTTTATATTTTCCGAGCAAAATTTAGCAACATTTTTGTTTTATGGCTAATTTTCCATCAGTACTTCAACTTTTTTTCAGATAATTATCGTGTGCGCTAAGTTAATTATTTATTGAGAATCAAATTTTGATGTGCTGACACAATTTCCTAGATTTTCCTATAAACAATTGAAGTATTCTGTAATCACGTCATTCTCTCTATTTTTCTGAAACTGTCAACAGCTCTATTTTGTTTTCATCAAAATTTCAGCACCTTCTTTTTTGAAAGGTCAGTTTTGATATATTTCCAGTAATTTGCTATGTTTTTATTGAATTTGTTCGATAATTTTGGTTTTTCAGTAAAACTATTCAAATTTTCATATTTTCCGCACAAAATTTGGTGAAATTTTTGTTTTATGGCTAATTTTCCAGTACTTTTACAACTTTTCTAAAGATTCTCCAATATTTGTGTGTTTCTAACTTGAATCTTTTAATCTTTGAAATTTTTCAAATAATTATTGTGTCCCTAAATTAATTATTTTTTGAGAATCAAATTTTGATGTGCTTACACATTTTCTTAGATTTCTCAATAAATAACTGAAGTATTTTTGTGAAACTGTCAAGTTACAGCTCTATTTTGTTTCCATCGAAATTTCAGGACCTCCATTTTTTGAGGGGTCATTTTTTTTATATTTCCCGCACAAAATTTAGCAACATTTTTGTTTTATGGCTAATTTTCCAGCAGTACTCAAACTTTCTTCAAGATTCTCGAATACTTGTGTTTCTTAAACTAGAATCTTTTTATCTTTGAGATTTGTCAAATAATTATTGTGTGCCTGAATTAATTGTTTTTTGAGAATCAAATTTTGATGTGCTAACACATTTTCCTAGATTTTCCAAAAAACAATTGAAGTATTTTGTAATCACGTCATACTCTCTTATTTTGTGAAATTATCAAATTACAGCAGCTTTATTTTGTTTTGCGATGTTTTTATGTTTTATGTTTTTATTGAATTTGTTCAATAATTTTGGTTTTTCAGCAAAACTTCGTTTTCTGTTCTAGTTTTTATACAGTGTGTTCCAGAATAGATGTTACAAAAGGTGAAATTTTCAAAAAATTTTAGAGTTTTGTAATGCCATTTGGGGATTGAGTGCTGCTTATTGAGAAACTGAAGAATTCCAAAAATAAGTTAATTCGGTGTTATACAGGGTGTTTAATGAGCAAAAATGTAAAAATTATCGAAAATAAAATAATAAAAAAACAAATAATAAGTTGTTTAGAATGCAACTTTGTACCTCCATATCAAATTTCAGAAATATAAAATAATTTTTTGAATGATTTCACAATTGAATAATACAGAAAAATATGTATTTTCACTGTTTAGTGATTATTCGATAAAACTACCCCCGATCCTTCGCCTGAAGTTTTATAATTTTATAATTTCTTCTAACATATGGATTTTACGACATTTTCGAAATAAAATACTAATTTATTAGAAAAAAATGCAAAATTTGGAAAAATAGTTTTTATCGCTGAAATTCGGTATGAAGGGATGAAATCATATTCCGAACAACTTTTTATTATAAAATTCTTTCATACCTTTAAAAACACTCGCTCATAAAACACCCTGTATAGTTCCGGATTAACTCATTTTTGATATTCCTTAGATTCTCAACAAGCAGGGCTCAATCTCCAAATGCCATTGCAAAGTTCAAAATTTTTTTGTCAATTACACCTCTTGTTACATCTATTCTGGGACACACTGTATATTCCGCACATAATTTAGCAACATTTTTGTTTTATGGCTAATTTTCCAGCAGTTTTACAACTTTTTTGAAGATTCTCCAATATTTGCGTTTCTCTAATCTTTGAAATTTCTCGAATAAATATAGACGAACAGTTTTAGAGCCGCTGCTAATTTCTCTCAAATATCGATAAAGATAGTGAAATGTTTACAGAATTTACTGTTTATTTATTTGTATAACTGTTAAAATTTCACTTATTTTTTATTTTAACGAAATTGTGGCCTTTTTCCCGTGGAAATTCGTTACGTTCCCCCTTTGACGGCAATAAACCGAAGAATTTTGCAACATGCCTTAACAACCCCAATGACCTTCTACTACGATAATAGAAAGAAATAAGAAAATTGCAACACCCCATCATATTTACCACGATCCTTTAATAATTGCCGGTTATTCTCGCTTTTGTCGGCATCATAAACCATTTTACCATCAAGACCTTGGTATCTTGTCAAGCTAATAAATCCATAATGTTTTATAATTATTTCATTCGTTGCCCCTTCTATCTAATTTTATTACCTCGCATCTAATACAGTCCTTGGCTGTTGTAATTTATTCAATAATTCCATTGGAATAATTTCATCATTACTACTATGTTGTTGTTGTTCTTGTTGTTGTTGTTGTTGTAGTAATTGTTGTCTTCTTTGAGGATCACAAGAACAACAAAAACCGGTACTATAAGGTATTGATTCGTTTTTATCATTTGTTATTGCAGGACATGTTGGATTATTAGGATCCAAATTACATCCTTGATAATCATTGGTATTTTGATTATAAATTAATTCTCTAGGTTCACCATTTACATTTTGTTCATAATTTAAATCGTATTGTTCGGTAACAGGATCTTGTCTTAATTTGATCGCATAAGGATATAATAGTCGAATTTTTCGATTTTTCGAAATATCGGTAACATGATCAATAATAATATAATGATTTCGTGTTTGATATAGTCCTTTATTGTGTATTTTTATATCGATCGATAATTTTTGAGTGCAATTTTTTAAATCATTATCAACAGCTCCATTTTTAAGTACAATTTCAGAATTACTCAAATTGTTACATTTGAAATGGTTGCAGCTTTCCAAAATGGCTTTCACTTGAAAATTTGGATAATTCAGACGGTTTTTCGATGGATCTTTTTGTGGTAAACAGCATAAAGGGTTGATTTCGCGTACGTTTAAACTCTCCATTATGTTTGATTTGATTATGTCCAACGAAGAGACGAATTTCACAAGGAAAATCAAACAATGTACGACAGTCATTTGAAATAAGTCGTGTGTCAAAAATGACACAAATTTTGAAAGAAAGCGACTTTAGTTTAGTTATTTTGGATTTTCCTAACTAGCACATTTGTTGAGCACCACTGTATATTGTTAGACTCAAACTGAGATCAATTCTCGATCGAGTAGCAAAAATTTCAGATAAAGCTAAGTCATCTATAAAAATACCTATTGTAGTTCAAAAATTTTTAGATTGAGTTTGACCACAGACGAGGGTAAAAATTTTAGAAAAAAGAAAATTTCAAATTTTGATCGTATCATTTGAGGCTTCACCTGGAAAATCAAAATAAGTTCTCAATTTTTCGAGCGAACTTTCATTATCAATTCCTTCGATTTTGAAACATCTTCAATTTTTCTTGGACAAATTTAGGTTT
>JAZBGZ010000932.1:5483-25735 GCA_037414795.1 Stenodera caucasica | reverse complement strand
TGCACCAACCATGTCATGGCCAGTTGCCGGTACTTTGATGATTGAACCGACCGAATCTGAAGATAAACAAGAATTGGATCGATTCTGTGATGCTTTGATTTCAATTAGACAGGAAATTCGTGATATTGAAGAAGGTCGATTGGATAGTAGAGTGAATCCGTTGAAGATGGCGCCACATCCACAAGAACAAGTGATCAGTAGTAATTGGGAACGGCCCTATACGAGAGAACAGGCGGCATTTCCGGCCACTTTTGTCAGACCGGAAACTAAAGTTTGGCCCACTGTAGCCCGCATCGACGATATTTATGGCGATAAACATCTAGTCTGCACCTGTCCGCCCATTTTAGATGAATATAATTATTAAAATACCACTTTTGTTCCTATTTATTTAACTCTAAGACCTAAATATTGTTAATTTGTTTTAAATAAAGAAAAAGTATACGATAATTGTTATTTCACTCAAATCATTGATTATAACTTTTCGATTATACTGTATATCAAATTTCAAATATAATAAGTTTCGCGCCGCGAAATGTTGTGGTTTTTAGCGCCTCTAGCCACACTTTCTCAAACTACAACTCATAGAAACCAAATTTTTGTTAATTTTATATTTTTATAATTAACTAATCAGCTTCTGTGTAATGTAAGTAATTAGAATGATTGTTAAAGAATCCAAAATTGAGTGTGATGAGTTATAATAATTACTTTTAACTTTAATAATTACTAAACATAACCTCACTTTTAGTTGGGAAAATGTCAAAGCCGGGGACTTCGTCTGAAACGCAAAAACAAATCGCTATGAAAAACTGGGAAATGGCGAATAAAGTTGAAATTGTCAATTCAGTTGATGAAATCTACAGGTACGATCGTCAACAACAACAGGATATATTAGCCGCAAAACCATGGGAGAAAGAGTAATTTTTTATTCGTTTTGTTCTGACAAATTTTGAAATAATTGTCGTTTTGATTGATTTCAGTCCTCATTTCTTCAAAGATATCAAGATTTCCGCTTTGGCTCTATTGAAAATGGTGATGCACGCCCGATCAGGCGGGACATTAGAAGTGATGGGACTAATATTGGGTAAAGTTGATGGAAATACGATGTTTGTGATGGATTCTTTCGCATTGCCGGTGGAAGGTACCGAAACTCGTGTAAATGCCCAAGCGCAAGCCTATGAATATATGAGTTCTTATATAGAAGCTGCAAAATTGGTGAGAATTCGTTAAATATTCGATAAAACGAAAATTGTTGATTTTTTTCACAATAATAGGTGGGTAGACAAGAGAATGCGATTGGATGGTACCACAGCCATCCAGGTTATGGTTGTTGGTTATCTGGTATCGATGTCAGTACACAAATGTTGAATCAAAACTTTCAAGAACCATTCGTTGCGATTGTGATCGATCCGGTTCGGACAATTTCCGCTGGAAAAGTCTGTCTAGGCGCTTTCCGAACTTATCCTAAAGTATTTCAATTGATTGAAGTTTGAGAAACATTTAATTTTATCCATTTTAAGGGCTATAAACCGGCAAATGAAGAGCCATCAGAATACCAAACGATTCCGTTGAATAAAATCGAAGATTTTGGCGTACATTGCAAACAGTATTATTCATTAGATGTGTCTTATTTCAAATCATCATTGGATCGACGATTATTGGATTCATTATGGAACAAATATTGGGTGAATACTCTAAGTTCGTCTAGTTTATTAACAAATGCTGATTATACGACAGGACAAATATTTGATTTGTCCGAGAAATTGGAACAATCAGAGGCTGCAATCGGTAAATTTTCTTATTTTCTAATTTTAATTTATTCGTATAAATATCTATGTAGGCAGGGGTGGTTTTATAGTTGGGGGAGCTGATCCACATGAAAAACGCACCGAAGACAAACTATTGAAAGCAACAAAAGACAGTTGCAAGACAACAATTGAAATAATCCACGGCTTAATGGCGCAAATGATTAAAGATCGATTGTTTAACAGTACAGCGCCCACTTCTACAACTAATTGAATTATTCCCTCGTTATTATCAATATTTAGTTAATTTCGTCGTTTTCTCAATAAAGATTCAGTAAATAATTTGGAAGTTTGTGTGTTTTCCCCGATAAGAAACAGTTTAATGTTAGTGAGATTGATAAAGTTCTCATTTATTGTTGTAAAAAATTATAAATTATTCAAATATATTAAAGAACAAATTTATTTCTATTTAAAATAAATTACAATCTAGCAACAAATAAGTTTGATCAGGATACGTGAAAATTTTCTATTGCATTGTGGTTAACACAAAATTTCTTATTGAAAAATGTAAATATACAATGAATTCTGTATAAATATCTGATTAAATTTTTTATTTTCGTAAAAAAACATCGCTTCAAATCAGCGATTATTGTTTACAATAAATACCAACTATTAAAATTGGAGGTAAAAATTTTAATTTAATTTAAATTAATCAGTTTTAATAGTTGATATTTGTTAACAATTCAAAAAAAAAATCACAATATCAGTCAAAAAAATCTGATATTCCTACACTTGTCTTTGTTTAATGTTTTCTTTTCAATATGTTTTAGAATAATAATGAACCCATGCCACCCATTTCACTTTGTTCTTTAACGAAAATCTCAAAGTATTGATAAATAATTGTAACAGCTAATAAAATACCTGTACCAGAACCGATAGCACCTAAGAAATCGGCTAATACAGACAATGCACCTATACATAAACCACCAAAAGCGGCAGCTGTTGGTATATAACGATTCAATTCGTGTATCATTGAATTATCACGATGTCCACGCATAACCATTTGTTGTTCTTTCAATTGTTTAGCAACATCTTTTGCTGAACTACCTGATACTTCGATCCATGTTTTCGAAAAGAACGCACACGAACCCAACATAAATATAATATATAATAGGGCATGTATTGGATCTTCTAATATATGTCCGACACTTTCTGGTGGCGATAGATAATAACATAAACCACCAATTGGATAGGATCTAGCTGGACCGCCACCACCAACATCCGCCCAAACACCCAACAAATTTATCAAGAAATTCCCTTGGAATTTAACAGCCAACATTTGCGATATTACATATAAATTCGATACTAATGCTGATTGTAATATAATTGGTATATTTGATGTATAGAATAATTTGATGGGATAACTTGAATATTGACCACGATAACGTGCACTCTTTATAGGTAAATCAACACGGAAACCTTGGAAATATATCACTATAGCAAATACTAAAACAGTTGCTAATAAATTCATCAAATTTGGTAAATTTTGACGATAGAAAGCTTCACGTAATGCACGTATTTTATCTTGTCGTGTTGTTAATAAATGGAATAAAGCTATAACAGCACCTTCAAATTCTGTACCACGACCTGTATTTACTGTTGCCGGTGAGAATGCTTTCCATATAATTGTTTCACATATATTTGTTGCTATAAATAGTGATATACCGGAACCTAAACCATAACCTTTTTGTAATAATTCATCCAATAATAAAACAATAAGACCAGCAACGAATAACTGAATTATAATCAATAAACAAACGCCTGCTCCAATTTCAGCTGGATCACCGTACATCCCAGTCATCACATAAACAATAGCCTGGCCCACTGTTATCACCATTCCAAACACTATAATTGTACAAATAAATAATATAATTATTCCACTAAACTAATCGAATATAATTACATTTTTGGGCTCCATTGAATAATGCACGATCTTTCGGTGTATCACCAACTTCAATTATTTTTGCACCAGCCAATAGTTGCATTATCAATCCGGACGTAACAATTGGCGATATACCCAATTCCATTAATGTACCACGATTTGAGGCCAAAATTACACGAATCCAATAGAAAGGATCGGCCGAATCTGAACTCATTATACCAAAAAGCGGTATCTAAAATCATTATTCATTTTTGTAATCGAACTTTAAACTGATTATAAATTAATAATTACCTGACAACAGACAAGGAAAATGAAGAGAGTTATAGCTGTCCATAATACTTTCTCTCGAAATTGTATCTGGAAAATTAACACGTTGTTAATGGAGTGAACAGCTGTTACAGAATTATGAATGAAAAGTTGTAAGATTTTACAAATTTCCAATAAATTTATTATTTTTAACCAACTTTTGATTATAATATCGGGAAATTATGCGTTTTCCGACAAAAAATCTCACCTTCCTTTCTGGCTTTGCTATCTCTGGTAGAATACTACAGAACGGTTTAATCACCTCCAGAAACTTGACTGTAATACGATAAAAACGAAAAATGGGTTAATTTAAGTCGAATTTACACATATTGAGTCAATAGTACAACGTATTTATTTTGGAAATGGATTATAAAAATTGTTGAGAGGTTATATTAATTTAATATAAATTTACTTACTTCCCATTTTGATGGGTTTATAATTTTGAATAAAAAATCAACAAAATCACAGACAAATTGCCCAACAACTTATTCCAATTGTCCCAATTCAATTTATGTGGCAAATTTCAACCAGAGAAAGACAATAATTACGGTACTTTCTTCCAACCGAAATAATTCCGACGTAAACTGGCTGACACGACGTACACGTAGCAATAAATGCCGGTCACGTGACCGATGATGTTGGCGTTATAGTTCCAAACGCCAACGCTAATAGCGCCCCGTATAATTGGTTGCCTAATTCAATATTAATATTAGAGTTGATTGATCTTTCAAATGAATAATTTTCAATAAAAAGAAAAAATATATATATAATTCGTATCTATACCGAATAAAATTACAACTGTTTATAAGATAAACCTCGAATTGTTCAATTGAAAATAATGCAAATTATATAAAATAAAAATATATATGATTAAAAGTTCATCGATAGTATGGTTGATTATTAGTCCATTGTGGGGGTGGCGCTGAGCTGTAGTCGTACTGGGGAGTCCTAGTGGGGGCGGTTTGTGCCCCATATTGCGCTGCAGTAGGTGCAGCACTTCCGCTATACGGTTGATAAGTCTGGGCTGGACTATAAGCCGGTGGTGCAGCATAATATTGTGCTTGTTGAGGGGGCGGTGGTATATGCATCGGTGGTAAAGTTTGATTATAACTAGCTGATTGCGTATATTGATTATAATATGTATGTGGTGCTGTATTTGTTTCATGAACTGTAGGAGCTGAATCTTGTATTGGCACTGTTATTAAATTAGTTCGTACTCCAGAACTTTGTATTTGATTTGGACGTGGTCGCACATTCGATGACATTGATATATTTGAACGTGGATCATTTGTTTTAGATCGTATAGGAACACGTTCCGGTTCAACTTGTACATCCATTGGTTGTATTGTTGTTGTTGTTGATGTTGTTGATGATGTTGGTGTTGAAACATGACGATGATTAATGTGTGCTTGTAGATCACGTTGTGATAAATAAGTCCGACGACAACCTGATGTACCATAACGAGTACCACCATGTGTACACATAAAAACCGTACCTAAACCAGTTTGTTCAACACGAGACACTTTATCTAAACAACGAGGACATTGTTTCTGTTCTTGTTTACCGCAAGTCAAACAAAAAACATGTTTGCAAGGAATCTAAAGACGAACAAAACAATAAGTAAGATTACTAATAGAAATTTCGAATATTCACCATTCGTCCGTAAATCAATATGGGTTTTAAGCATTTGTCACAACAATGTATCATAGGATTCAAAACTTTCTCTCCAATTAAATTCACTTTATGGCTCCAATCGAGTCGCAACATCGGCTCAGGTGGACCCCGATTTATCGTTGTGAATGTTGGCGGCTCCAACTGTGATATATCAGCTTCCAAATCAACTATAATCAATTCAAAATATAATCACAAACAATCGAATTTAACAACAGCAATTACTTTTGGGAGCTGTACTTTCAATAGATTCACTCTCATTTGGTTGTGTCTCTTCTGATGATTCTTGTATATGAGAATTCTCGATTTCCTCATCACTTTCGATCACTTTAATTGCTTTTTTACCACGTCCACGACCTCTGCCACGACCACGACCACCGCGGCCTCGGCCTCGGCCGCGACCACGGCCCCGTTTCGGGGCTCCTTCATCCATCTAATCAACAACACAATAAATTTCAAATAAAAACCGAATTTATCGAACATTATCATATTTAGATTATCAATATAAAGTATTACCTTTGTTTCTAGAATAAATTATAAGTTTCTTGTTGGATTTTTAATTGAAAAGATTAATAATTAGAAGAGAGTTTGAGGTTACGTTCAGACTGTCAAATAGCAATTGTTTTGTGGCGGCACATTTGAACTCACTACTAGTTTGGAACAATATTATTGTAATTAATCAAGAATTGATCAGTGATTGAGAAAATTATGAAATTTTTCTGATGAAAACTATTTATTCAGGTGATTATTCACCTGTTTTGTGATTCTTGAAAGAATTTGCTCAATAAGTTGGTAGACCTGTATTATTCGCGGAAAGTCAAATAAAAACGGTCGATTTTGTTTTTTGAAACCTCTCAGATAACGGTCGGGTGTTTCTCCTAGCAATTGTTAAAAACAAAATCTCAAACTTGTTCTAGTAACTATCGATAATTTTCGATATGTTTCATTTTAATCGAATCTAATAAGAATTTGTGATATTTTAAGATAATAATTTTAATTCAATAAGTCTCAAAATATTTTGAAAACACGTTATCAAAAAGACAACATTATCATGGAGCACAAACATAAAACGCCCTCAAAATCCGCAAATCCTTTGATAAATAAAGTGTTTCCGCATCAATCAATAAATAATTGTGGTAGTCCATTCCGATATTTGCCAAATGTATCAACTCCACCATCGAGATATGCGAAAATTATCAATCCATTCGAGGCTCATTTGATTGAAAGACTTCATCTGCCGACATTTAGGTAAAAATCGAATTTAAATTGTTTTTTTTTATTTGGGAAATTTTCCAGTCCAAATGTGTTCACTACGCCAAAAAATCAAGAGAAATTCCGTTGGGATATTGAAGAGATTTCCACGTTGAAACCGGCTGATATCGATGAAGCTACAATATCACAACATGTATCCGATCATGATCCGAAAATTGAGTCGCTAGTACAAGAGAAAATTGAGAGATTTTTCAGTGATAAAATTATCGTGCCAAGTCCGTTAAATCAAGAAATTGAACGGATCCCTCTATTGACGGCCAATATAGAGTCTAACGAGACAACCGAATCACAATCGATCGATAGTAAATTCATCGAATTATTAATAAATTGTTTTTATCGTTGTTTCAAACAATTCTAGATGCCGCCCAGACTGTTTTAACATTACCGCCAATACTGCCATTAGATTTAGAGGAAATGTTGAAGCCCTATTTCAATTATACCGAAGATCAACAACAAACCGATTTGAATACATCATTATATCGTAAATTATTTGAATGTAATGAGAATGATGAGAAAATAGCTCGATCAATTGAATCATCACCGGCTCTATCCACCGGTTTATCACCAATACAATTATCACCAATTTTAACAAATCCCGGTATGTTTAAAGGTGATTTCGATAGTCCAGTTGAAATGCCCGAATTGAGATGTTGTAATTTATCACCAATTCAACGATCACCAACACGAAATCATTCACGTTCTGTGTGTCGTTTGAATTTCTCTGAAAATATGAGTATTGATAATAGTATATTATTAGTACCTGATATTAATCGATTACCGCATCAAGCTACAATATCCGGTAATTTTGCAATTGTTTTTTATATAGAAATTTATCTGATTGTTGTGATTGTTTTTAGAATTAGAGCAAAATAATTTATCATCGAATGATTGTGAAATTGTGAATAATTCAACGATGGACTGGGATATGGAATATAAGCATATTTCAATTCTGTCAAAATCGCCGAATACACCGCCCGATTTGATGAAATCAAACTCGATTACTCCATCACGCTCACGTATGTTTACTAGTCAACGGAAACGTCTCTCTGATAGTTTTAAAATCGAACAAAACACTAATGAAATTAATAATAAATTATTGAATAATAATGCGACAGATACAGGGTATATAACTGGTGAGAATTCAACGTGGAACGGTACCCATATGTTCGCTTCAACGCCTACGAAATTAAAGAACTGATCAATTTACGCTTATTTTATATGTATATTTTTAAATGGTTAATTTTTCTTCGATATTGTGATTATTACCAGCTCAAGACTGCCATGACTACTGAAACAGGAATCACTTATATGACTTTTATTTTAATTTAAATGGTAATTTTTATATATTTTTTAATATAAGATTGTTACTCGATTCATTAGGTACATCATGTGCAATTTTCTTAATTAGTCGCTTAATTTAAAAAGTAACATTAATACAAACTAAATATATATTTCACAATATTTTACAAAATAAAGTAACAATCAATAGATTTATGTATAATTTAATTATTTCATGTGTGAGTTTTTGGAATTTGTTGTTGTTGTTGTTGTGGTGACGTTATTGTATTTATATCAACAACAGTTTGTTCGTTTGGTTGATGACTTGATGATGATTGTACGTGAGTTAGATTAGGCGGTACTAAAACTTTCAAATTTGTTGTTTTTGGTATCAACGGTTGTTTATCGCTTTGCGATTTCGATAATCGTTCACTTAGCGCTTTTAGCGCGATTTGTCTAGAATTTATTGGAAATTTAATCAAATTAATCGACTATTAGTCGTTATATTCACCTTCTTCTCTCCATATCGTGTTGATCGGCACCTGATAACGAAACTGTAACACCGATCGGATTCGCCATATCGTATCGTCTTACAACTTTCTTACACAACCCGATTTTAACGAAAATACTATAAATACTGTTGCTCAGTACGGAAATAGGTGGTTGTATAACATTGGGGAAGAAACTGTAATTATTTTAATTAATGTTAATGATGTGATTCAATCATTTTTACCTGGCAAATGTGAAATAATCTGCCATATCGCCTCTGGAACCGTTGCTGTGTTTTTGGTAGAATCTCAAATAAATCCAGCTAACCATTAAACCACTGAGAAACATTGATGGGTATGTACCATCAACTAGACCGACTGCCCACATAATCAACGACAAAAAAAACACTGTCAATGGTATATTACGATTGCTCAATTTACCTAAAGGTGTCCGTACAATAACTAGATCGGGCATTATTTGTTTGACAGCCACTGATACACCGGCTATATAACCAGCTAAACCGTGTATATGTACGTCGAATAATAACAATATATTGAATGTGCATGCATATAATATGAAATAGAATATTGTTGTTATAACAGCAACGCCAAAATTGACAATTGCGAAAAATGTCAACATCTCCATTTGTCCCCATAATGGTTCAATCAATTTACCACATAGACCTACAGTTATTATATCGACACATACTTCCCAGAAATGTATTTCGAGAAAACAACATGTAAACGCTGTCCATAACCAGAATGACGGTGGCATTAAATCACCAGGAGTTACTGATATCGCTCGTACGGCACTCTCAGAATACGATAAACCATAACTGAATAATACTATTACGCATATTATTTTTACTGATGTACTTGTATTGCCTAATAAGGCACCGAATTGTTGTCGTAAATAAGGAATATTACGACCCAAAGCCCTAAACATAGCCATTGTCAAATCATTGAGGTTAGACTGGTGTTTGGCGAATTTCTCACCAAAAATGTCAACAAGACAAGCAACCCAACAAGCTAAAAATTACTAATCTTCTGACTACTAATAGTAGTCCACTCCAAAAAGTGGATTAGATTTGTGAAAAAATTAATTATTTCCAATAATAATCACTTAATACGTCCACAATAGACAGAAATAGTACAATTAATTCACTCTGAGGTGATTGAGTCTGAAGTTCGATTGTTGCGCCCTCTTTTAGAGGTGGCGCTCAGGAGTAAAAGTTGATTACAATAACACGACAAATTGATGATATATTTATTTCTTTCATAAATATCAACAATTTATAAGAAACAAAAGCATCAATAGGCTCGTTATGCTGATTTCAAGGGAAAATCGGGATGTTCTGCTAGCCTATAATTTCAAATTTAAATAAATTATCTCAAAACTAACAATTTCTCACCCTCTAATTGGCTTGAAATCCGCAACTCTCCCCTTTTCACCTCTATCCAGCTTTGACAAAGCCGCCATATCATCGTCGCTAATTTGAAAATCATAAACATCGAAATTCTCTTTGATACGTTTCAATGTTACACTTTTCGGTATCGGAACAATATCTAATTGGATTAGAAATCTCAAAGCTATTTGTGCCGGTGTCTTGGAGTATTTTTTGGCTAATTTAACGATTAAATCGTCACCCAAAATATTCGGTAGCTCTTTTTCTTCATTGGTGAAACTTTTCAGGAATTTATTGTAGCCCGGACAGCCTAATGGTGAATATGCAACAAGACTGATGCCGTTTTGACGGCAAAAATCGACCAATTCTTTCTGTTGAAGGAAAACATGTATTTCAATTTGTAAATTGGCTGGTTTGATACGGGCCGATTTCAATACACGAGAAATCTGCGAAATGTTGTAATTTGATAAGCCAATGAGTTTTGCATGGCCAGCATCGACTTGTTCTTCCATTTTCTTCAATAAATATTAATTATTAATTGAGAATTGTAAGTGATTCGAACGAATTACTCTCCAAATAGCTTCATGGTCGGTAGGTCCTTCTAGCTGCAACATACCATTCTCGTCAAGAGCAGGTCGATCAGTTTCTGGATTTAATTTGAAACCGACGGGGAAATGAATCAAATACAAATCGACGTAGTCTAATTGAAGACTTTTCAAGGATTTCTTCAGGAACATTTCGACACGATCCGGATGGACGCCTTGGAATGGTAATTTTGTGGTGATGAACAAATCTTCACGTTTCAGCTTTCCGGAATCGAACCATTGTTTCAAAACTCTACCAATTATAGCCTCATTTTCATATGCGAATGCTGTATCTATATGACGATATCCTGTTTCTAAGGCTGTATTCAAAGCTGACGTTAATTCTTTCTCGTCCTTAGCCTAAAACCGTAATTTATTCGAACTATAACAATTATAATTATGTTGATCATACTCACTTCCCAAGTGCCAAGACCCAAATTCGGCATCTTGATATTACCAGGTAAATTCAAAAAAGTTTGAGCCATTTTATTCGACTTGATATATCTCAAAACTGTAATTAAAACAGAATTTCTCTATGAATTCAGGTTATTTATCTATTAAAAGAATTTCCGCTGCGACCTTCGAGATTTCGAAATAAATCAACAAGTTCTATTTAACCTATTTGTTTTTATCAAAAAAATAACTTCAGTGATTAGATTCTATTTGTTAAAAAACTTACATTGGTGAAGTAATTCCAATAAAAATTCTATTTCGCTCTACTTGCCATCTATTATTTTCTTTTAGAATTAATTCGATGATATTTATGTGGGAATCAGTGAAAAAAACGCTAGAATTTTTGAATGATAGTGTATGCTTGCCTTAAGGAACCAGCAATAAAGTTGATGCGATTGATACGTGCTACCAACCTAATAAACACAAAATAAATTATCAATTTTTCATCGTTTATAATAATATACACGGTAAAACACAAATAAAATCGAATAAACAGCGATAATCATATAATTTATCACCTAGAAAAACATAAAATCAATAATTATTTTTAGTTGATACAATAACTAGATATCGCCATGATTACTTCGTTTCTGTTCGTTTCCATATGATCCAATCGCCTAGACAAATTCAATAGTGTTGTCTAGTTTTGAAAAATATTGAAAATTTGATTGTTCAACTATGATATGAAACGTTCGGCTAATCTCGTACGATGTTGTTTTGTTATCGAATGACGAAGATTCGAATGGAATATTCCATGTTGCGGTAGTGTAATATTGATACGGCGAATAATTGAAAAAGAAGAATTATCTAAAATAATTTGAATTTATTCTCGATAAATATTATTGAAAAGCGTGTGTAATTGAGCACGATAATGGATTGTTCTACAATTTGCCGAAAATATTCAAGATTTCTATTGGTTTTTTTCAATTTTTTATTCGTGGTAAGTACAGTTTAAAAATAGCAACCAAAACAAAAGAAATACCTAAATTAATACCGGTATTTATCAAGAAATTGAAAATTTTTCTCAATTGGCATTTTATAAATCAATGAGTGATATTAAATAATTAATAAACACCGGTGCAAATAAGGCTGTAATAAATTGATAGACATTTGAAAATAAACAATGGAGATTAGATTTTCTAATTATTTATTTAGCACGTGAATAAATCATTTATTACAAATGATAAACCTCTGCTGTCTCTCTAATGAAATTAAATCGGAAATTGAATGAATCATGCAATCAAGGTCATTTCAATTATATTAAATACATTATCCCAACAATCAAAAAGAAAACAGAGAAATTGGACTAGAGTCAATTTATAGTTAAATTTGTGGAACTTAAACTAAAATTATCAATTTCAATTAAGTGACGAAGTATCTACAGTAAACATGAATTAACATAAAAAATATGTTGTGATAAATAACAGGTAGATAAGAAGAATGAGTCAGATGTAACCATATACATACTTTTTCTGAGTCAGAAAGATGAACTGTTTCAGTTTTATTTCGAATTAATTTGTTGATATTTGTAATTTTTTTCAGGCGACTGGGGCTATAATTCTTTCTGTGGGAGCATCAGTTAAGGCGTATTATCATGAATACAATACATTTTTGGATGATAAATATTTTTACCTTTCTGATCTATTAATTATTGTTGGTGTTATAATATTCATTATTGCCTTCTTTGGTTGCTGTGGTGCATTAAAAGAAAATGTCTGCTTGACAGTTACTGTAAATAATTACAGAAATATTCTCGAAAACAATCTAATTAAAATTTTCTAGTTTTCAACACTTTTAATTGTTATATTGATCTTGGAATTAATTGTTGGTATTGGTGGATTTCTACTCAAACATCGTACTGAAGAAATTATAGATAATGCCTTAACAAAATCATTACAACAATATGGCAAAAATGATACAGAATTGAACGTAATTTGGGATCAAATTCAAGAAAACGTAACTAAATTCTCTTTAAATTCGAATTGAGAATGAAATAATTCAAATTCTAGTTCAATTGTTGTGGTGTACATAATTATACTGATTGGACTGATCTTCAAAATAGTACAAATCATGAAATTCCAATATCTTGTTGTACATTTGTTGCTGGAAGTAGAGGAACTGTTACATGTCAAAAAAATTCAACGGGCCTTCATCAAATTGGTTGCTTGGAAGTTTTCAGTGATTATATTGAAGGACATGCCTTTTCTATTGAATGTGTTGGTTTAATTTTGGCTGTGGTTCAGGTATGTTTTTAATTTTCTCCCATTTATATTCTATTAATAAAATCTAAATTTATAGCTTATGGGAATTATGTTGTCATGTTATTTATCAAAACAAATAAAGAGTGATTATGAAACTGTTTAAATAACAGTTTCGTTTGTGTGTATTCCTATTTTTATTATTATTATTATCAGTTATCTGAAGAATATTCAATATTGGAAAATAGATTTGTAGTTGACATAGCAATAAGTATTCGTACTGATGATTATCTTGGAAAAGATGTTTAACAATGTATCTGTGTTGTTTATTTTCTCTATTATTATTATTATTATTATTAAATAAAAATGATTGTCTCTATGATAATCTTGTAATTTTCCAGAATTCTTGTAATTTTCCGAAGAAACCAAAAAACAGGTATGTTTTTATAAATTATATTTTATTCGAAAACATTTATTTTAACAGTAATTAATGATAAGGTTTCCATTGTTATTTTACGTACTGTAAAAACTGTGTTTTATTTGTTTAGCTAAATGGCACGCAAATGCAACACCAACAAACTAGAAAAATAAGAGAATAAATTTTCCTGATATCCAGAGAAAAATTGGAAATTCACCTGAATAGCTGCAATGGACATTCCAACGCCTCCTAGTGTAACAGCATGCGTTTTTACATAATTCCCAAAGCCTTCAACACAACCAGTCTTATGTAATAAAGCAGTGTGATTTAAATCACACTTGAAATTAAACACAATCCCATCTAGCGGCTTACAACAAGATACCGGTAACGAGAAATTATTTTGCGTCGAATTGTAGAATTTACCTTCCCAATCGTTCGGTTTATCTGCACCGCAACATTCAAACTATAACATATTGTTTTTAATGAAATTAATTAAAATGTTATTGATGGAAAATTCTACTTTGGTTTGCATCAAGTCCCATAAATGTGTGGCAGGGTTTGCTGTGAAATTCTTCGGATCTGGACTATCATTGATTTTATATTTAATCATGGTATCTTTCAGCACATCTGATAAATATGCAGCTGTTTGATCTCTCAAAACGTAACCGGCAATACCGGCAGAAAATTCCATAACAAAAATCAAGGCCAACAATATAGCGAACTAAAACAAATAAATATTAAACTATATATTTTTTGTATCGAGGAAATTTTTACGACAAATATCATGAACCAGCTTTCTTTCAATGCCCCACAACAGCCCATAAAAGATATAAAAAATATCAATGAACCAATCGCAATCAATAGATTTGGTAGTGAAAAATATTGACTACCCAAAAATAGATCGTAGTCTTCATAAAAGGCTTTCACAGACACTCCCACACAAATCATAATAATTCCGCTAATCTAGAAATTAATTATTGATTAATCACGTTTTTCATTCAATTAAATAACTTACCACAAATAGAAAATTAAATATAAATAGAACATATTTAATTAAACGACTGCTCCAGCTTAAATTCATTATTGATTAATCAGCTAATTAACGTGCTTCACTAATAATAACAGTTTCACTTTTATCACTTTCAAATCAGACTGGTTCTTGATTCAATTAAATGAGCGGCGAAAGTGCCTGTTTTTAGAAACGATTTCCACGAAATAAAGAATATACTTATATGCAAAATGTCGTCAATGGAATTTTAGTTGGACGTGGATTATAGCGATAAAGGTGTTAACGTTTATAGATAACAATACTTTGTATTAGGTGTACTGAATTTACTATTGGGATGGGAATTCTCCGCTCAATCAAAAATGCTTAGTTTTCATTTATTATTATTTTATGTTTTACTGAATTGACCTTCAATTTTTATGTAATAATTATTGCAATTTATTCGATTTTCATTGTAATAACAACAATAATGATTGCGTATTTTCCGGTCTTCTATATATAGTCGAAGCTACTATTAACTTTTGTTTATTTCATAATCAAATGCGCCATCTAGTAGTTTCTTGTAGAACAAATCTAGATACTCATCAAATGAATCATGATTGGTGGAAATTTCAGAGATCACATTTTATGATTGGCTGTGTGGAAGGACCCTGGTTCTTGACTAAATCGTGAAACAAATTAACGTTTTTGGATACTGATACAAAACAAAATTCTAGATTTTCTATTAGAATTAGTCAAGTTGAATTTGGTTCACTATAGACGATTCATGGTGATATTTCGGGGATTTTAGTTTCGTTTGGTTGCAACTCCGTCACTTGACGTTTAATTGATACCTGTCAAAATGGCCAAATAAAAATAAATGACGAATTGTGTCACAGTTGTCGTGTTATCGTTCTTATCACCTGTAAAAAAAATGTTACGAAATAAAAATTTCTAATTATATCCAATCGAAAACAAAATAATGACAAAATTTAAAATAAGGTAGTACGTAATTTGGATAAATCAGTGTTCGAAATGACACCAATATCGGCTGTTGAGGAGCAGCAACATCAACAAGACCAACAGCAAGATAAATGGTCCTTATATTCGGCTGCTCAAAATCTACCGGCTGTTTTGAATGATCCCAATCGTGGTAAACAGACAAATTTCTTTATTAAGACATGGGGCGATGGATTCATCGAAAAAAACCAAATCGAACGCAGCCCATTTCTACCAGACATAACTTATGCACATTTCGATAATTATTTTCGTAAAATCACCAAACGTTATAAACGTCATTTGAAATATCAAGCACAACATAATAAATTTGAAGCGAACCATTTGAAAATTCGAAATAATAAAAACGATCTGATCAATAATGAAATTAATATTAATGAAAAAATACCGGAAATCTTCTTGAAGCCGAATTTTCCATTGAATGATCCAATAGTGTTCAACAAAGTGTTCAAAGAGAATGATCGCAACAATGATCATTTACTACAAGAGGAATTGAGCCATTATTTGGATATTGTTGAGGTACAAATTGCTAAACAAGTATCACAAAAGTCTGGAGCTTTTTTCCATGCAATGACATCGCACGATACAATTATGGAACAAATGGGTATTGCCTACAATGAAGTCAGAACATTACGCGATAAAATACAGAAAGTTGATAAGACATTAGCTAAAGATTCTTTGAAATTAATTGGTTTAGCACGTTCGAAAAACAACCATTTAAAACTAGTCAATAAATTGAAATTAATGTCGACTGTTTTACAAACACAACCTACGTTGCAATTATTATTGAGTTCATCAGATTATGTTGGTGCGTTAGAATTGATAACGAGTACTCAAGATGTACTATCGAAAGAATTAGCTGGCGTCACTTGTTTGAGACATTTACCTTCGCAATTGAAAGAAATGTCGAAATTGATCGATAAAATGTTGAGTACGGAATTCGAACGATATGCAGCTGCAGATCTACATCGACCATTCAACAATAATAACAACAATGATGATAATAGTGGTGTTTTAGAACAAGAACGTTTAATTAGTCTAGTTGCTGGTTTATTGCGACAAAATCATTTCAATTTTTTAGAAATTTACAAACAAGAAGCCATAACAGCTGTACAAACTCTATTAAAACAATTGATGATTGAACAATTGGCTGATGTTGAAGACGAAATGGAACATTGTCTAACTGGATCAGGTGAAATTGCACCAATTATGGAAGCCGATAATTGGCTTAAAGTCGTAGCTGCAGCTAGTGAAGCTTGTGGTAATTATTAAACAATTATTCATTAAAATATTTATCAATTGTTTTATTATTTTTTTGAAGGTAAGTTGATTCAACGTGTGAAATGTGTACATGATGTTATCAAAGAAGTATCGGATACGACAGCTGGTTTAATATCGTCATCATCATCATCATCATCATCAACAACATCAGAACTATCAGCAACATCTTCCACTGCCATAGATCAAGAATCATTTTTATCATTAGAGGATCATAATCGTGTTGGTATAAAATTAAAAGATTTATTAATATCAACATGTGATTATTGTCATGAACGTTTAGCATCAATTGTTTGTACACAAACTGAAAAACAAACAATAACACCAAATCAAATTTTGGAATTATCGAAAATTGTTGATAATTTTATCGAATATTGTGAGAAAATTTGTGGTAAACAAAGTGGTGCATTAAGGGCAGCTTTTAAAATACAAGCTGGCAATTATGTACATAAATTCCATAATCAACGTAAAAATAAATTAACATTATTATTGGATGCTGAACGTTGGAAAACGGCTGATGTACCGCATGAAATTCAACAATTAGTTGATCAATTAGCCTTAGGTACGATTATAAAGTCATTACCGAATAGTCAAAGTAATGAGGAATTGCATAATGGTAATATTAAAGAACCAACGCCGGCTTTACGAATTGGTCCACAATATTATACAACAGTTGGTACTGTTTTAATATTGATACGTTTAGTTTGTGAATATTGTGTATGTGCGTATAATTTACAATTATTATCACCGATAATTGGACGTAATTTAATCGAATTATTACGTACATTCAATTCAAGATGTTGTCAATTGGTATTAGGTGCTGGTGCATTAAAAACAGCCGGTTTAAAAACAATAACAAGTACAAATTTAGCATTAACATCAAGATCATTACAAATGGTATTATGGATGTTGCCACATATACGTGCCCATTTCTCATTTATAACAAATGATCCATTCAATGGTTTAGATAGTATTGAACGTGATATTGGACATCATATACAACAATTAGAAACGAAAATTCTATCAATTATGAATACATTATTGAGTGATCAATTAAATGAATGGGATGCTAAACCGCCTGTACCATCGAAAGCTTTCAGGAATATTTCAAGACATTTAACAAAATTACATGAGGCTGTGAGTTCCGTTTTGCCCGAGGAACAGGTATTTTTCATTCAAATCTTTAACATATTCGATAATTATCAAAGTCGGAAATATTACAGATCCGGTTTCAGTCTTTCGTATTTGTGAAATTTGCAATTTTCAGACAAAATTCAATTTTCATCAGAACTAATTTTGGTTCTTCTGTTATTCAACTGTTCTTCACAACAATTTCCACTAGATTCTTTTTTTTTTTTAATTTATTTTGATTGTTAATCACAATTCCAATTTCCTTCAACTGAACTCTTTACTAATGAAGTTTTCGTTTCTTTACCAAATCTTTTTTATTTTCTTCAAATACATTTCCCCTGTTTCTTCTTTATCTCCAGTATGTCTTTTTGACAGCTCTTCAGCATGTTTTATGTCACTTTTTGACAATTCTATTCTCGTTTTTCTCTTTGTTGAAAGGATCTCAATGTCTTAGAATTTTCAGTTAATATCAGTAATTCCAAGAAAAACTTCTTTATATCCAAACTTTCATTTTTTAACGTGTTGAACTTCCGTAATTCACATGATTTCGAATGATCTCTTTGTTTCACTGCTACGTTCTAATTAAAAGACTGAACCATTGGTCCGAAATTAGGACTGTTCTTGGTCAAATTTTTCGATATGCTAACCCCAATTGATACGAATATATTTTATGTAAATAATAATAATTGATAATGCTTATCGGTATTTCATTGTGATCAAATTTCAGGTTAGTGATATATACGAGGTGATTCATAAAAATTTCAAATCCCGTTTACGTGACCAATTAATCAAAATGAATATACAAAATAATGGTGGTCCACAACATGGTCTAGTAACAACTGAAATTATCTTTTATTTAGAAACAATGAAAACAATAAAAGTCCTACCAGATAAATATTTATCCGATAAAGCCATGGATGATATTTGGATAAGGTAATGTTTGTATTTCTAAATTATTGTAATTGAGATTTTGTTTAAAAAAAAAAAAAAAAAAATTTATTGTTATGTTTTCCGATTAAATTTACAAATAATTTTAATTTTTAATATTCTTCATAATTTGTCCCGTAATTTTCCATATACTTTCACCATCTTTACGATGACAAGATACTTGATAATCAATACCAAAACTCGTTGTTATCAATTCGTCTAATTGTACGATTAAATTGCGACCAGAAGCTGTATGTTTGATGGTAACACATGAATTATGATTTATGGGTCTACCTACTGTTTTATATTGCGAACTAATTTGCCAATCGAAAATTTTGAATCGACAATAATTATTGGGACATCGGCTCAAACGTATCGATAAATACTCACTAAAATCGTCGATTGTGGGACTATCACAATGTATATATAATGGTAAATTATTATTTGTTGTTATTTGAAAGTATACGTCTTTACCATAATTGATATAACCTTGTTGGTCCCTATTATCAGGATCGACGATAATGAACGTATTTCGTATATAAGGCGTCCCATTTAACGATGCCGATAGCCTACAACCGTGCTGCAAATTTTGAATAGTCTCAATCTCATCATCTTTGATCAGTCCAGATAAATATAAGGGTTGTTTTGTTGCATTTTTGATTTGATAATTTTTACCATACGAAAGGAACGGATTGTCGTATTCGAGTATTGTCGGTAATAAGAGATTATCGAACATTCGCTTAGTTTTTTGTATCAATAATAGGCCATGATCTCTTTTATATTTGTACAATTTCATTTCTTCATCTTTTCTAACCCAATCATCATACCAAAATCCAATTCGCACCGGTAACGAGTAGACTATACGATTTTTGAAAAGATCTCGACGTTGTCGACGTTCAAGTTCGGTTTCTGGTTGCATTTTCTCAATTCAAAAAAAAAATACAATTTTCAAATAGACATGTCAAAATTTGATTATTTTCAACTGAATTTATGATTTATCAATTTGGTACGACTGTTTTTCTGCAATATTGCAGGAATTACGTTTAGTTGACATGATTGTCCTACAGGTGGCGCTTATTGAGTTGAATAGAGACGGCGATATGTGGATTACCTCGTATCGCTGTACGTCATGCGGTTATCTCTATTATATCCGCCC
>JAZBGZ010000931.1:0-23261 GCA_037414795.1 Stenodera caucasica | reverse complement strand
TGAATTAATTTAATGTATAAATATCTCCTAATTTTATAAGAAAAAAGAAACAAAATATATTGCAGATTAAAGAGATCGTTAGATGAGGCTTTGATCAAAATATCTTAGACCAGTATTATTTGTCGTACATAAATCAATTAATTAATTGAATTAAATAACTGAAATGTTACCCTTTGCGTTTTGGCAATTCGACTGTATAAGTTTTCCAATTCGATTTTCAATGCACTATTTTCTTTAATTAAAATCTCAACCATTTCAGCTGATGACCATATAGTCTCTTCACCATTATTCTCTTCACATCCTTTAGTTGGTGGTCTTGGTACTGATACACCACGACGAAATCCATTTACATCATTATTCAATGATTTTAGATCAGTTGTTGTTAAATCTGGTTGTGATTTTGATAACGTTATACGTCCATTTGGATCAATTTTACTATTATTAATATTATCATTATTATTATTATTATTATTGTAAGCAGCTTGTAATGGTGATTTATCAGCCCATTTTGGATATTCTGGTGGTGGTTTAATTAAAAAATTTGTTGGTACTTTAACTTCTTTTGCTAAATGCTTTAAAACAGATGATTGACTTAAATAATCATCTGGAATTTCTGTTATCTCTTGTACACCACTAGCACCAGCACCACCAATAATATTATTATTATCAAAACTATTCCGTAATGATGATGATGATGGTGATGATGGACTAATTGAATTACGCCTAGATGTTTGTGATAATTTAGAATCATGATATATATTTGATTGATAATAATTTGTTGTATCATTCGATGATGATTCACGAATTGAACCAGAATTCCTACCTAGAATTGATTTAAACTAATCAATTAAATCAAATTTAATTGAAGAAAAAAAACAATACCTGTCCATGGTTCATCACCAGCACTATGTATAATTAATGTATTATATGATGATGATGACACATCCAATGAACTACGATTTGATGGTAAGCTATCTTTTAATGAATTTCTATCAATTTGTTGTTGTTGCTGTTGTTGCTGATGATAATTTTCTTGCCCTTGTGGTTCTTGTCTAGCGGTATGTTTTATAACATATTTTTCTTCATTCGATAAATTCTCATTTGACGTCGATATATCAGTTTCACTACCACTCAAACTTTGTGGAAAACCACCATTTTGTTGTTGTGGTGGTGTTGTTTGTGTAAATGGGCGAAAACGATTTGGTTGCTGTAATGAACCCATTTTTAACCTATCTTGTATAATCCAAATTATTTTTATTATTATAGATTTTTTGATCCACTTCTTTTATGATTCAACATCTTCGAAAAACAAAAATATTAAAATTAATTAATTGAATAATTAAAAATTATCAAATGACCTTGTTCCAACAAGTCATCTAAGTTGACATAGACAAAGAAATAAAAAATAAAACCAGAAAACTCTGACCTAACTAACTAGATTATTGCGAACAAAAATTGTAAAATCTATAAAAAAGTTGCAGATTCTCAAGCAAATTATTGTAAAAAATTATAAATAAATAAAAGGTCGAGAGGTTAATTCTGTTTACTTTAATTTTAATCGAATTTTTGGATAGTACTATATTTTGTGAAGTGTCGTCAATTTTAATAATAAAATATTAACGAATAATAATAATGTTAATAATTTTTCCCAAACTTTCACGACTTTCGTTGTTTTAGGGCGAGTTTATTTTTACTAATAATAAAAAAAAATCACCAATACTTACAAAAGTTGGAACAATTCTATTTTCTCAAACTAATCGTAATAATGAATTTTAACATCTACAATTAAATTAAAAAAAAAAAACTTCTAAATTTATAATAGTCAAAACTTAGTATTATTTCAAAAAAAAGTAATAAAAATAAAACTAATCACTTGACGGACAGCCATTAGAAAATTACATCATTTCAAAATTCTCCAAACGGTAGCGCTGCACTCGCATTCCTTAGCTGCTCAAGATTTTTATAATAAAGAATTCATACACTATCACTTCAAAGTACCGGGATAATATGAGGATAATGATTATTTTTTGTGTAAGGAGGAGTCTGTAAGATAGTTTCAAAATCTGATCACTTAAGGCATTGTCGTACATTGTGAAAAATTTCATGCTTGTTCCCACTGTCGAACTTATTGATAACGATAAGGATAGTTAATCCTATATATGGCAAGCTTTAAAGACTAGGAAATTATTGCCATCTATTGGTATCGTTTTGGAACAAAAATGGTCAATTAACCTAGAAATCTCACGTGTTATTTTTATAATCTACTATACCATTTAAGTAAATTTAGAAATAGAAAATCAAAGTATTATATTTATTTTCATCTAGTAATTTATTAATAGTGAGTTATTAATTAATGAAATATATTTGAAGGTTTATTTTATAAGTATGTCAATTATTTCCAGGATTTCATCATCATTTTTCAGTATTTATTAAAATGCTTATCTCTCCTGACGAATCTTCATTAAATAATGCAGCACCTAAAGAAAGAATCAAATTAAAAAAACAATTAGGATTGCTGGAAGGTGTGGCTATAATTTTAGGCATAATTTTCGGTTCTGGTAATAATATCTATTTATTATAAAAATATTATTTTTATTATTTTAATACAATTTTCAGGTATATTTATATCACCGAAAGGTATAATTCAAGAAGTTGATTCCATAGGATTATCATTAATTGTATGGATATTATGTGGTTTATTATCAATGATTGGTGCATTATGTTATGCTGAATTAGGTACAACAATACCAAAATCGGGTGGTGATTATGCTTATATTTATGAAGCATTTGGACCATTACCGTCATTTTTATATTTATGGGCGGCTAATTTAATATTTATACCAACAACAAATGCAATTATGGGCTTAACATTCGCCAAATATGTTATTCAACCATTTTTCAATCAATGCCAATTACCTGAATATGGTGTTACTCTAGTAGCTGCAGCAACCATTTGTTAGTCATTTGTTTTTATTTATTATATCTGTTATTGCCAATGATTATGGGATTATTTCTAGGTTTCTTGACGTTTTTGAATGGTTTCAATGTAAAAACAACAACACGTGTACAAAATATTTTTATGTTTTGTAAAATTGGTGCATTAAGTTTAATTATAATAATTGGTGTTACATGGATGTTAATGGGAAATGTTAGAAATTTTGAAAATTCATTTGAAGGCACAACAACAAATCCAGGCAAAATTGCTAAAGCTTTCTATTCAGGAATTTTCTCATATTCAGGATGGAATTATTTGAATTTTATGACAGAAGAACTGAAGAATCCATATGTGTATAATTTTGTTTCATTACAATGTTTTACTTTCAATAACGATTTCTTTACAGGAATTTACCGAGAGCTATTTATATTTCAATACCTCTTGTTACTTGTATTTATGTATTAGCAAATATGGCATATTTATCAGTATTAACACCAGTAGAAATGATGTCATCTGATGCTATTGCTGTGGTATTTATTTTCAAATTTCAATTAATATTATCATTAATTAATTGATAATTTGTAGACATTCGGTAATAATGTTTTGGGAAATTTTGCATGGATCATACCATTAATGGTTGCAATATCGGCCTTTGGTGGTTTAAGTGTACATATAATGACATCATCAAGAATGTTATATGTTGGTGCACGAAATGGACATTTTCCTGTTATGTTATCTCATTTAAATATCAAAAGAATAACACCAATACCTTCATTAGTATTTTTGGTAAGTTTTGGAATATTTTATATATTTTAATATCATTTGTTAAACTACATATATAGGTTTACTTTAAAAAATTATATTAAATATCCAAAAGATGTAACCGTAGACACAACAAAACAAATGATACCCAAAGCTTCTACTATTAATCAATTTTTATTTTATTTTAGAATATTTTATCATTATTTATGTTATCAACAAATGATATACATAAATTAATAACTTATTGTACGATTGTGGAATCATTTTTTATGATGTTATCTGTTGGTGGTTTATTATATTTAAGATATAAACAACCGGATATACAACGACCAATTAAAACTAATTTAATATTTCCGATTTTGTTTGTTCTGATCTGTTTATTTTTAATAATAATGCCATGCGTTGAAGCACCAGTTGAAGTTGGTATGGGTGTTCTAATAACATTATCAGGTATACCAATATATTATTTTGATGTTTTATGGAATAATAAACCGAAATCGTTTCAACATGTCATGGATGAATTAACAAAAACTTGCCAGAAGATCTTTTTAACTGCTCATGAAGATGTTGATATTGATGAATGAAATGATTTCAAATATTTTTATTTGTTGATTTTGTGTGTTATTTATATTTATTTATGTATTTATTATTAATTTATCAATTTGTCTCGAATTATTCTGTGATTTTATCCAAATTTAGATTTAATTATTAAAAACTGATCTGTTAATAAATAATACAAATTAATAGCTGTATGATTCCTACAATTTAATAATTATTTTTCTGTTTAAAGACATTTAGAAGTAAATCTACACATTTCTAAATTATTAAATAATTAAACCAAATCTTCAGGATTGAACATTCCCTAAAAAATATCATTGTTTGTTTAAAGTAAATTAACCTAAAAAAGGAATTGGGACTAACCTTAGCTCGTCTCAAAATTGAATCTTTTGTAGCATCGTATGGGTGATCTTTCGATGGAATTTCCAATACAGCTGGTATTGGTTGATTATGCCCATCAATTACGTGCCGTATCATTTCGGCAATATTTTGATTTATCAAGATTATATCAATATCATCACGTCTTAAGAAACGTTTGAAACATTCTTCAATTTCACTAACAGGAGTACCTAAAATTTTCACAATTATAAATCGAAATTGTATTAATGAAAGAAAAAACTTCACCTTTATCAACAACAAGAAAATTAGGGTGACGATTTTTATTAATTTCGCCAACACCGCCCAAAAGGAAACCAACACAAGTGTCCTACAATCATTTTCAAATTCATTAACTATTAATTAATATTTGGAAATATGATAAATTTACTTCGTCGCCTATAATTGAAATCAATTTTCCTTTAATTGCGGAATGTAATGCCATTTTTTCGAAATTTTTTCTTTTGAACAAAAAATAAATTAAGATTTTTATAGATCACCTGACTTGTAAAACATCTGACTGTTTTTGACAGGAGAATTTGACATTTATAGTCAAAGTCAACAAATTCGATAGCCGACTTACTGTAATCTTGCGCAAATTACTATTTAAAGCTACAAATTTAATGAAAAAGATTATTTACTATATAATTGATACAAATAAAAATTGTTTTTCACATTTATATATATTTTTTGATCATATCTGAAATTGATTTTTTCCTAATATTACTAGTCTTCCAAATTGTTGAATTCAAAACAATAACTGTCATTTCTTTCAAATTCAAGTAACTTAACCTCATATTCTTTTAAGTTAACAGTTTCAATAAAAAGTAATATTTTCTTGGATTTTATGGTCAAAATTTTTAATAAACTTTACGATTTATAGATGTCGAATTTGAAATTGAATCAAGTGAAAGAAGCCAATGAAACGTTTCAAAATTTGATGGAAATTGCGGAATTACTCAATACAAATTTAGATGTTGAAACTTTATCAATATGTTTACGTCTTTGTGAAGCTGGTATTAATCCTGAATTACTTGCTTTAATTGTCAAAGAATTGCAAAAAGAAGTTGCCAATCTAAATGAAAAGCAAAAATAATAGAAGATAAGTGTACAGATAAAGAATCTTTAAGCAGAAAAAGAGACGAACATAATAAAATGTAAAAAATTTTTATTTAAACAATAATAATTATAATATTATGAGTAATTATGAAATGAGTTTTTTACAATTCAACTTTATTTTGCTTTGAATATTTTCCAGGATATGTTTTACTTTCAATTGTTACACTTTCACAACGTTGTTGATCAATTAGATATTCTTTAGCAGTCCATGCCTGTGAACCATCTTTAAATAGAAATATTGCTCGATTATCATCAACCAAATACCTTGAAACATAGTTAAAAAAAACAAAAAAAAATAAAAATCATACAATTTTTGTTGAAAAGCATGACCTACCTTTCAGCTTGTATGTGATTATTCCATAAGCTTGTCTGCCATAGTTTCGTTAATTCTTCAGTTTCTTCACGTGATGGATCACCATTAACGTTAACAAAAGTCATTAAGGTTCTTCCTTTTTTGGTCGCTTGCAATAAACCTTCTGGATCATTTGGATCAAATTTACTCATATCGATTTTCGGTAATGGACGTAAGTGTTCAGGTAATTCGTCTTCATCTAATGATTCTTCATCTTCCTAAAACTTTATTTATTATTATGAAAAATAATTTATATAAGAAATTACCTCCCATTGATCTAATAATCGTTCCATATCGGCATCTGTGAAATCACGGATATCTTTTTTTGCCCAATCGGGTTTTTCATTTTCATTAAATTTTTTTGAGTTTGTAATACAAATAAAGCTCAAAGTTAATAGAATTACAATTTTTTCGTACATTTTTCTTGAAGCCATTGAAATATTTGAGGTTATGTTGAAATATGCCATTTAGCAGCCATACAAGTTTACTCGAAAGTCTCGTTCATAAAAATTACATAAAATGAACATCAAATTATAAATAAAACGGATAGGCCCTAAATTGATGCTATACCGATGCTAGTGTATTATGTATTAGGAGATCGAATTTAGCGTAATTTAATCGCTGAGTTTATTTCAAGAAATTAGAATTTTAGAATGATAGTGCATGGGCTACTTTAGAGTTACTATCAGATATGATGTGTGATTAGTGATTACTGTCACAGATGGCAGTTGGTCAATATTTTTGACAGGCGGAAATCAATTTTGTTTTTTTCTTGTTCGCCATCACAGGTCGAAGAAAACCAAATAAAAAGTGAAGTTATATTCAATTTTAAGTATTAATTGATAAGAAAATCGAGTAATTTTTTTAATTAAAATTTTGCAATGAATGTTTTGTTATTGAAAAAGAATCATTTCAAATTGTTGAGGTTATGTCAGATTTCACGATTTCTTTCAAACAAGAATCCATCAGAAAAAGTAATCAAATTATTTATTTTCTATTTTATCAAAATTGGAACTAATAAATTGCATTAATTTTACAAGATTTTTACCAGAATATTGTTTTTTTTTCGGTTTTGGAAAAATTTAGAAAGGATTAGTATTGGGTGTGTACTATAATGAAACTGATGGTATTGAATTGACTGAAACTGCAAAGAAATTTAATGAAACTTGCGGTGGAAAATTAATTGAAAATATTCAACTGTAAGTAGTAAAGAAATAATGAAATTCTTTATAAACTTTCATAAAAGAAATAAAATTGTTAATAGAAAATGTTGAAAGAAACCTGACCTGAAACTTTTTGAAAAAAAACTGTGTGGATTATCAGAAAATTTCACTATTGGTAATTTTCAGTTATTCATAAAATTTTTCATGTTGAACCATTTTATAATAGTTAATCAAGCGTTAAAAATGCTCTGATGATCAAAAACAAATCTATTGATGTAAATTCTTTTAAAAAAGAAAAATAATAGCCTTTTCTGAAAATTTATACAATGAATAAACAAATGAATTAAATTATCATAATCTATCTGGTGCAGGTATAAGATTTTTCATAAATAACCTCACCCAGTGTTTTTCATCTATTTAATAAGTTTTGATTTGATTAATTGATTAGATATTGATATAATTTTGATTGTTTCAGGTCGGTGTTTTTCTTCGTATAAATTATTTGTTTTAATTTATAATTGTTTTCAAAAAGATAAATAAATAAATAAATAATGGCTTCAAGTCGTACATCATCAATACGTACACCAAAGCGACAACGTTCTACAACAGCAACAACAATGAATACTAATAGTAATAATTCATTAGATGAAAAAACGTCGGATTTTTCATGTCCTGTATGTTTCAATTTAATTAATGAAGCATATATAACGAAATGTGGACATACATATTGTTACAACTGTATTAAAAAAACAATTGAAACATTAAAACGTTGTCCAAAATGTAATGCAACAATTTTGAATGAAGATATGATATTTCCAAATTTTTTATTGAATGATTTGATTAAAAAATTTAAACAAAAATTGAACAATATTGAAATATTAAATTTAAATCGTGATAATTCTAGTGAATTTATAATTGGTGGTAATGGTAGTGCTGCTAGTGCATGTTGTTCAACAACAACATCATCATCAGATGGTTTAAAAGATTTTGTAGCAAGTGAATCGCAAAATTTATCATTACCAGATGTTAATATAATGTTAGAAATTTTAACACAACGTAAACAATTATTAGAAGCTGAATCTTGTATAGTACAAAATCGTTTATTATTAGAATTTCTGAAGCATTTATTGAAACAAAAGAAAGAACAAGAATCTCAAATTATACGTGAAATTAATATAATTGAGTACGATATAAATGAAGTTGATAATAAATTAAAAGATGTACATAATAAATGTCCAACATTAGAAGATATTGAACGAACAACATCATCAACAACTACTACAACAACAACAGGTGGAGAAAATTTGGATGTTGTTAAAAAAGAAATGATTGAATTAATTGATAATATCGGTGAATCATCATCGTCATCTACATTATCATCATCATTAGCAATGAGACGACGACGTTTGTATCAACATTTTGATGATTTTGTTGATTGTTATTTTAATTCGAGATCAAAAGATTTATATTTTGACAAAGATGATAAAACACGTAGTTATGGTTTAGATGAATTCCATGAGAATTTAATTAAATTTTCAAAATTTCATTCATTACGTTTATTAGCAACATTAAATTATTCGAATGATCTATTTAATAATTCAACAATTGTTTCAAGTATTGAATTTGATAAAGATAATGAATTTTTAGCTATAGCTGGTGTGACAAAAAAAATTAAATTATTTGATTATAATTCAATAATAAATGATACAATTGATATACATTATCCTTGTATTGAAATGTTGTCAAAATCAAAAATTTCATGTATTAGTTGGAATAATTATCACAAAAATATATTAGCATCAAGTGATTATGAAGGAACAGTAACAATATGGGATACAACAATTGGACAACGTATAAAAACATATCAAGAACATGAGAAACGTTGTTGGAGTGTTGATTTTAATGAAATTGATACACGTTTAATTGCTAGTGGTTCAGATGATGCACGTGTTAAATTATATACATTAAATAATGAACATTCAATAGCAACATTAGAAGCTAAAGCAAATATATGTTGTGTCAAATTTAATCCATTATCATCATGTCATTTAGCATTTGGTAGTGCTGATCATTGTGTACATTATTATGATTTAAGAAATATGAAAGAACCAATACAAATATTTAAAGGACATAAAAAAGCTGTTAGTTATGTAAAATTTTTGAATAATGAAAATTTAATATCAGCATCAACTGATTCACAATTAAAATTATGGAATATAAATAAAACAGTCTGTTTACGTTCATTTTTAGGACATATTAACGAAAAAAATTTCATTGGTTTAACAACTGATGGTGATTATATTGCTTGTGGTTCTGAAAATAATTCAATGTATATTTATTATAAGGGTTTGAGTAAAAAATTATTTAGTTATAAATTTGAAAACGTACAAAGTGTATTAGAACAACAACAACAACAAAATAATGAAAATAATAGTGGTGGTAATAATAATAATAATAATAGTAATAATAGACGTGATGATGATATGAATGAATTTGTATCAGCTGTATGTTGGAAACAAAATTCAAATGTTGTTGTTGCTGCAAATAGTCAAGGAATTATTAATATACTTGAATTAATTTAATTTAATTTTTTTTTTTTTGAGGGACAATCAAACATGCCAATTTCTATACTTGTACGACAATTATTTATATCAAGACAGATAAATCCAAGTAGATGTTGTATTACAAAACAAACTATGAGAAATAAGACAAAACTATCTTTGTTTCAATAATTCAAACAAATAAAGGAGCATACGGCTCCATAAACAGTTGTCGTACGGGGAATATAAAAGTTTAAAAAAATGTAATTGAGACAAAAAAACAATTATTAATCAACGCACAAATTTAGTGTTTAGTATTCGATGTTATTATTCGATGTACAAAAAAATTCGTAAAAAATGCTCATAATTAGATAAATAGTAAATATTCAATTATGGACTGATTCTTTAATTTAATTCTAAAATTTTGATTGAATTTCTGCACTGAGATTATATTGTTTTATTATTGACAGTGGAAGTTTTGTATTGATCAAAGAATCAATCCACGATTGAAAAATCCATTTAGAAAATAATTACATGTGCCAAATGTTGTAAATCCTAAATTTTTGCTTAATTATTGAAAAATACCCCATCCTTATCGGATGTATATTGCTTTTTTAAATTGGATCTAAAAGACAAAAATGAAAATATATTTTGTAGAATTTTTCAAAATTGAAAAATTTTTTGTGTAAGTATTTTTGAAAAAAACTGTTAAAAAATCAAATGATCGAGATTATAAATATTTTTAGGATTGTTATATAAATATTGAAATTTTGTTTTATGAATAATTTCCTGATAAATTTAAAAATAGAATAATATGCGGGATATTCTATTCAAAACAAGCTTGATAGAATTTATTGAAACATTATGTTTAATTCTGATCGTAAGAACTGTTGTTGACTATGCTTCTTACTTCTCATACATCCTGTATAGACATGGAGAAAATGTCTGAAATCTTCGAATTGTTTCCCAATAATATTCTGATCTTATTCAATGTTTTTAAATGGATGTGAAGTAGTTGTATAAATGAAAAAAAAGAAGATAATAGCAATAAAAATCCATCGTTAAAGAAAAATTTTTTTTTAATAATTTTAGTTTATTTATTTTTATTTTATTTCTTTTCTTTAATAGTATTGGAAATAAAGTGAAACCAGGCAAATCTCATGTATTTTATGGCTTACATAATGAATATCCAGCCATTTCAATAGTCGGTTTAGGTCCAAAATCAAAGCCTTACAACAATATCGAATTGATTTGTGAAAACCGGGAATCAGTACGCGTTGCAGCTGCAGGTAAGAGAAAATGAAACATTCACTTAATTAAATATAACAAATCAGATACAATTCTTCTTTCAATAGATAATAATTATTCATGTATAATTCTAAACTTCACTCTTTTAGCTGGTTGTAAACCATTGGATGATGTCGATATAAAAAATATCGAGGTTGAAGATTTCGGTGATGCAGAATCAGCGGCTGAAGGTAGTCTACTATCAACATGGAAATTTCAACAATTTAAAACTAAAAAAGATATTCTACCCACTATAAATTTATACCAAAATAATAATGATGATGGATGGAAATGTGGTGTAATTAAAGCAAATGCACAAAATCTTGCTAGACGTTTATCTGATACTCCAGCAAATCTAATGACACCAACAATATTTTCTGAACAAATTAAAGAATTATTAAACTCATTCAATAATATAAATGTTGACATACACGATAAGAAATGGTGTGAAAATGAACAAATGAATGCATTTTTGGCTGTTAGTCAAGGCTCAAAACAACCACCAAAATTTCTAGAGATCCATTATCAAAATGATTGTGATGATGTTGACCCAATTGTTTTTGTTGGTAAAGGTGTAACATTCGATGCTGGCGGGATATCATTGAAACCGCCCCAACAAATGGACCATATGCGTGCTGATATGACTGGAGCCGCATGTTGTGCTGCTGTGGCTCATGCATTACCGCAATTAAATTTAAAAACAAATATCAAATTTCTGATACCATTAACTGAAAATTTACCATCTAGTACCGCTATAAAACCCGGTGATCTAGTTAGAGCTAAAAATAATAAAACAATTTGTATCGATAATACAGATGCTGAAGGACGATTAATATTAGCTGATGCTTTATGTTATAGTAGAAAATATAAACCGAAATTTTTATTAGATATTGCAACATTAACTGGCGCTATAAAAGTTGCTTTAGGTAATGCAGCAACTGGTGTATTTACAAACTCGAATGATTTATATCAAAAATTGGAAAGTTCAAGTATTTCTACTGGAGATCGTGTTTGGAGATTACCATTATGGCAACATTTCTCAAAACAAGTTAATGAAAATCAAGCATATGATTTGAATAATGTTGGAAAAGGCAAAGGTGGTGGTAGTTGTACGGCGGCAGCATTTCTGAAAGAATTCGTACCAGAAAAAACTGATTGGTTACATTTAGATATAGCTGGTGTTATGGGACCCGATGATAATACACCATATTTAACACATGGTATGACTGGAAGACCTACACGTACATTAATACAATTCATTCAAGATCAATGTTGACGAATTATTATTTTTAATTGATTTAATAGTATACAATTTATTTTAATTATATCACAATTTTTCAATTCGGTAATGTTACATGTGTAGAAAAACAAAAGAAATTAAATGGAAATTGATAAATTTCGAATTGCATTTGTTTTAATATGCTATTTTTAAATTGAGGTTATGTTAAAATATATCAAAGTATTAATTTTGTTATTTGCTCTAAATCGCGACTAATAACTTATCCGGACTACAATTTTATTATTTTTCCAATAATAATCAGTTTGTGCCTTTATTCACAACATAACCTCAATTAACAAGTAATCTTAAAAAACTGTACCTGTTCCCATTATTAAGATACCTAAATAGTGCTTGAAGATTATTTTGTCTAAATTGCTCATATTCTATATGTATAATAAAAGAAAAACAATTGCCACCCTTCCTATAATATTAATTGTGTTTATCTATAATACTTGATATACTTAATTATAAAATATTTTGATTTTATGTATAAAATAATAAAAATAAAAATTAATTTTTTTTTCAATGAAACTAAAATTTTAGATGTGCTAAATCAGTTCCATTGGAAAACACTTGAGGACGTATCCTCAATGATATATAAGACTCGCATTACAAGAAAAGTGCAAGGCAGTACTTTTTTCATAATAAAAATAAGCAAAAAAAATCAGATAATCTCTTCGCCACCAAATGTTATTGTTATTGGACTATTGAAATAATTGATATAATTACTTAGAATAATTCAAGTTCGACTCTGTGTAAAGATTTTGGAAATCGTAAAAGAAACAAAGAAGATTGAACTGGGGAAAAATTGATAAATTCAACTAACTTGATCAGCTTTACAGATCTTGCAAGATTGACTGACAATGGAAGTCCCTACTGTCTCAAGCCTACTACTTATAAATTTGTTAATTAAACATTTGAATAATAATTGTAGAATACTCAAAAGACAATTTTTTTTTTTATTTACAAAAATAAAATGGATAGTTGAGAAAAATTTGATAGCGTAACATTTGACAACAAATTAGTTATTTCTCATTGTCATTTTTTTACTCTGTCCTAATTTAATCTTGTTACTTTTTTCGAGTTTCTTATTAAAAGAGTCGAATTTGAATCAACTATATAGTTGTGTGAGATAATAGTACTTCTAATAGTTCCAGACAATCAACCGAAGGCGAATATGCAGAAATTGTTTTTGTCTATATTCCCTATATGGTTATAAGATAAAAGTACGTATATGTGTTTATTCTTACCACTAATGATTATTATTATTATTACTATTAGTATTATGACTATTACTAAGATGGTAGAAAATTTACTTAAACTATCCCCTTTGTTATAAATAATTTTTCTAGCCTTTGGTCAGGACAGTTTATTTTTTTGTACCTGTTCCATTTATTTATTTGGTATTTTGAATTAGTTTAATGTCCTGACGTCGGGAGGAGGATTGATATCTATGGGGATACATAATCTGGTAATGTACCACGGCCACGACCTCTGCCACGGCCTCTACCTCTACCACGCCCCCTCCCTCGGCCCCGTCACCTTCGTCCATCCGACATTCCTTCAAGATAATTATTATCTAAATGGTATCAGAAACAAAATTAATTAAAATTAATTTTCAATAAGTATATATTCACCTATATTACTTGTAGTTTTTTCTAAATAGGCTAAGGGTCCCTGAAGTACACCTCCGGGACCCTGTTGTGAAAAAGGGCCACCACGTGGTCCAACACCGACCGTATTTCCACTAGCTGCCATTACTGCTTGTTGTTGTTGTTGTTGCATAAATATAGCTTGTTGTGGTGATACCATTCCGGGACCAACACCACCACCGCCAGAATTGACCTAATAAATTAAAATTTACGCAATTAATCTACAATATTATTTCAAAATTATTAATAATTTTTGCATACTAACCCTCTGAATTCTTAAAAATTGAAAAAAAAAAACTACAGATCGTTTTCAAACAGTTTTATTATAATTAAAAACAGTCTTTACAAATTTGTTACACACTTTTAAATGACTGACAATTAACAAGAAAAATGGGAAGTGGGGAAGATAAATTAAAATTATTTTCAATTAAAAAGGCACATTTGAGCAAGTACAGTGTAAAAAATTCTACATTGTACATATCACATTCAATTAATCTCTTGTTATTATTATTTTCAAACGTTCCTTTAAAATATAACCGTATTGCCAATTCTAAAAACCCTGAGAGTCAGTATACAAAAATGTACATTATTTTAGTGTTTAAAAAATATGAGTATCATTTATTATAGTTCGTCTGACTTAGATGATCATGACTAAGTGTTATTACAATAGAATTAACCAATCAAATTTAAATATTGGTATTTTCTATGACAACACAACGGTATCTCAATGATCATCAAAGTGAAGCAAACTAGGTATATTAGAGAACAGAATGTTCCAACGATTAAAGATCGAAATAAAAAACAAAAAAAAATGGGCTCATTCTGAATACAGTCGTTTGATTGTAACAAAAAAAAAAAATTACCTTATGTTTTAACTTACAAAGTTTTAATAAAAAGGAAGCAATGATTCAAAAATGCACACACACACACACACACACACACAATTTCTCAATCAAATCAATCTACAACAATCATGCTCTGAATGTTGTGTGATTAACGTCGTTCTACCTGCATTTGTTGTTGTAATTGTTGCATTTGTTGTTGGTGCATCTGTTGTAATTGTTGCTGTTGTTGTTGTTGCAATTGTTGTTGTTGAAGTTGTTGTTGCATTGTTGTTGCCATATTTGGTACCATCATTGAATTTGGTGTTTGATTTACAGATAATCCACCACCAGTATTACTACTATTACTATTATTACTATTAACAGCTGTACTATTACCACTGCCAATGGTATTTGTGATACTACCTAATGATGTATTACTACTACCGTTATTCATTGTTGGTGTGGTAACATTATTATTATTTTGCTGTTGTGCTGGACTTTTTGCATAGCCTTGTAAGTCAGCTAATAAATTCTGCCATATTGTAATTTTATCATAATGTCGTCTCAGTAATTCTTCTTTACGAGTTAATTCAGCTCGTAATTCACTTATATCCTCTTTAATAATCATTTCTGGCTTTAATGCTGATAATAGAAACCGTTTTTGTAAAAAGAATGCTTCCATTTGTCGAGCTAAATCTATAAATCGTAATGTTGTCTGTTCCACTTCAACTTTCATCTCATCTTTATCAGTATTTGGTATAGCTTCTTCTTTAGTTAAAACATTGAGACAATGCTAATAGAAAAACAGAAAGTTAATTTAATCAATTGATCAAATCGAAAATATCAATAGATTCCTTACTTGAAAAGCTTCTTCTAACTCATCGACTAAATTGCCACTACCATTTGTTGGAGTGGCCATTGCTGAAACAGGAGGAGAGGCTTCCTTCATTGAAATTTCACAATATCTTATTTATTTGAAACACTTGAATAACGTTAATAAAACGACTTAATTATTAACAAATGAAAACACTAACATTTATATATTTATTATACTGTATTTTCTTGAAATAATTAAATTTATGTTATATTCGACAAAAATTGAGCCGCCATTTGTATTAAACCACCGCCATCAAATAAATAATAATTATAAAATGTGAACTACAACTACAGATAAGAATAACGCTACCTAGTGGTGAGAATTACAAGCTATTTAGCACATCACCAGACACGCCTAGACTTTTAGGCGGCAAATACAAAACAAACACTTAATTACAGGAATTGATTATATATGTATTTTTTAATCATTCACAAAAAAATTGTTTTTATTTGACAGGTACATTTTTCAATGTCTTAGCAACAATAACACCTTTCCCTGCTACTTGAAGCGGTACATTTTTATAACATGCTCTCAATTCGTTATCTGTATGCAGATCAGGTGCAACCGTTTCAAAGATTTTCTTTTTTGGATTCATAACTCCATCTGGTTGACGTTTATAACCATCACAAATGACTAATTCGCCAGGTAGACAATTTTCGGGTGGTATTAAAACTTCAACACCAGACTCACTACTTGCGCACATTACCATTGCTTCAGATGTAATGCCACGCATCTAAAAATAATAATTTTATAAAATTTAATCATTTGAATTATAATTTCATTTGTAAATAATAATATACACCTTGACCGATTTCAGATTGCATAATAATACAACAGTACGATTTTGTAATTCTTCAATTTGAACATGTTTAACAAGACCTGAACATACAGTTCTTGGTTTATCTTCACCACAATTAATTTTCAAAACATATAATGAATCAGCATCAGGATGTTTTTCAACATTTGCAATTTTACCAATACGTAGATCCAAACGACCAATATCAATTGGTAACTCGACTGGAATCTCTTTTGTTTGTTCTTTTACTTTTTTCTCTTTTTTTGGTTTTGGCTCTTTTTTCGGTTCAATAGATTGCTCAATTTTGAAATTTTCATCGGCAATTATCGATTTGGAACAAGCAACTTTAGTTGGTATTGGAATTTGTTCAATTCCATTTTTTGTTTCAAGTTGTATCAAGCGATTTTTGGCTACTTCAACAGCTGCTGAAAGTTTTGCATTTTCCTCACGTAATTCTTTAATGAGAATATTGTGATATTCTTGATTCAGAATATTCAGCTATATAACAATATTAATAATAATAATAATAATAATAAATCAGAAACTGAGTCTAATTAGAAAAAAAGACATTAAATCTAACCTCGCTTTTTAATTCTTCAATTGACTGACGCACCAAATTGGTATTCTGTTTAATTTGTTCAATTTTCGACATTTTTATGAATTTCGATAAATTGAATCTAAAAATATTGCAAAAATTTAGAGAAATATTCATTTTTTATGCATAAAATACTAACCTCTGAATAATATTTGGAGAATTTGCTAGCTATTGTCGAAAATATTGGTAACATTAATGTCACTAGAAATAATGGCGGCTTCACATGATTGTTAACGAATTTTAACATTTTTTCGATAGAAGCATAAGTGCTGTAATGTTATTATAACAATATTAGTTATTAGAATTATTCAGATCTAATTTATTATAGTCAGAATAATTGTTGCTGAAATTTTCGAAAGTATGATTGACTTTTATGATGTGAGCAGTGCTTTAGTTTCTACCCGGCCGGTCCACCTGTCAACCTCAGTTTATCATGGTGGGGGCTGCTTTTTATTACATCGTGTCTCATGCTTATTTGTTCATCGAATTAATTTTACTCTGAATGATGAAAAAATTAATTCACTATGTGAAATTATGAAGAATAATTCTAGTGATAGTGTCTAATAATAATATTAATAAGAATTAAAAAAAAACAATGTTTTATAGAATATTTTATATAGTTTTACATAGTTGTTTCACAATATTCAAATTGATTACAAGTGTTTATTTAAATTTTACAATAATTCTCGATAAATTGTTACAAAAAAAAAATCAAACATTTCCAAAAACATTACCAAAACATTTAACCGTATCCTTTGATCATAATATACCGTCAAACATTGATTTAGTTAATTTAATATTATGGTGTTTAGATGCAAGAATTCCATTTATCAGTTTTTACGATTACAAAGGTTCAGTGATAAAAATTCTTATCAAAAGTTTAACCCTATGTATTATATAATTGAATTAATTTTAGGTTTGATAGAAAATCAAGAGACCGAAATTCGTTCATTATTGGAATTAAAAAAATCGAAAAAGGATCATGTGATCTGGCACAAAGATACGGATCTTATTCATTATAAAAATGGTTATTCAAATCGAAGAATACATATAAAAATTTATAATAGAAACGATGGTAAATTTCAAATTGTTAATTTAATAAGAAATTCAATTATTTATCAAGATAATGATGATAATAAAAAGAGAAGACATTTTAATTTAAGTGATATTGATGAAATTCTACATAAATATTATGAATTTCCTGATCCTGATGTAGGATTATTATGCTCTAACAATAATACATTCTGTCTGTATGGTTATCCATCATGGCAAATACGTATTACTGAATTTTTCCAAATTAATCATAATATAACATTGAATCAATTTATTAATATTTTAAAGAAATTTAGTAAATGTGAACAAAGAAATGGCAAATAATGAAATTTATTATTTCATAATAAATTTACAATATAATTGTAAATAATTTATTTATGGTTGCTTTATTTTGAATTAATAAAAAAAAAAAAAACAACCCAACCACTCTTTCATTGTACTAATCAAAAACAATTGAAACCAGAATTATAATTTATTTAAATTGATGTTCTATGCAATCATTTTTTTCTTCTAATATTGATTCAAGGAAGACAATCACACCTACTGCCAAAAAAAAATAATTGTAGAGAGAAAAATCAAATTGCAGTGTCTGTAATTTCTTTACAAAATTCACAGTAATTTAATAGCTATTGTTCTCTATTGATAGAGAATTATGTACATAATTTATTGTTATCAATCGAAACAACTAGTAAAATTGATAATTGTATTAAAAAAAAAAAAAAAACTGATAACGATTATCACGTAATAATCAAAACAGCAAATTAAAAAGAAAACAATTCTATAAGTAATGTGCAATTATTATTATTAAACTCGATTTTAAAATTAATAATATCAATATTATCCCATATCCAAATTTCATTTATAATGGCACACCTACCTATTATATTTTGTTTTTTGCATTTCAACGTCTTCGAGATCTCTTACTCCTACCACCAATACCATTATTGTTATCATCACTAGATGATCGTGATCGTTTATTTCTCTTACTTCTTCTATTTGATCTCGATCGTGATCTAGAACGTCGATTTTTCGAATTACGTTCATTAGATCTAGATCGATGTTGATGGTCACGTGATCTTGAACGAATATGTTTTAGTTGTTTATTATTCCGTGATCTAGATCGTTGTCGATGTTTTCTATTATTAGATGACGATGTTGTTGATGTTGATCTAGATCTTGAACGTTTACTACTATTATTATTACTACTAGTACTATCACGATGATGATGATGATAATGATGATGTTGTTTTATTATTGGTGATTTTGAACGTTTCTTGATTTTTACAACATTTTTTTTTGATGATTTAATTATATTACGTTTTGTATCACGACTACTACTTCTGGATGATGAACGTTGATTTCTTTTTTTTGAATGATTACTTGAGCTTGATGATGATCGAGCTTTCTCATGGTGGTGATGATGATGATGATGACGTGATTGTTTTCGTCCTGTAACATTCAAAGTATTCACAAATAGAACTCAATTAACTTAAATTAAAGAAAAAAAATTATGTAATTCTTTTTGTTTTCTTTATACCATTCAATTAAAAACGATGATGATCCCTTCATTAAAATCATTCAACAATACTGACCTTGTGCCTTTGCGTCTACCTGTGTTTCATTGTTGTGTGTATCAGGTGTTATTGGTGATGATGATGATGTCGATGATGTTGATAAGTGATTATTTTTTTGGTCAGTTTCAGTTAATTTATTCTCAATCTCTTTTTCAGTCTTTGAAAATTCCGCTTTCTTACGTTTTATTGAATCCTAAAATAACAAAATAATAATAATAATGATAAACTATTTATCATAAAGGAATATTTACTTTCAATTCATTATCAGAATCTTTGTGCTCATGTCTTGGGCTTTTCCCATCATTTTCATCAGCATTATTGTCACTGCTGCTTCCAGAATCTCCACCATAAATCCCCAAACCTGTTATCAATCCGGCTGATTAATTTTCAAAATTTTTCGCAAAAAAAACACCTTAGAGAATTTTTTTTTAGGGGAATTCCAGAAAAAAAATGCATTTTTTTTTTGTTTAGGTCGTTATGTGAAGAAAGAAAAACTTACCAAGTTTGGCAGTAACGTTGGCACCGCTGGGTGCAGAAACACGATGATCTGAAGCTGAAGTAATTACATCAAAATTACAACATAATATAGGTCCATTATAACGTTATCAAAATAAAAGATAACCTGTTAACAATCTTTAATAACACACACAGAGCAGTTGTCAACAATATAAAGAATTTGAAAAAAAAGCAGCCTAAGCCATCTTGTCAAAAATTTATCACAAATTTTAAAAACTAAAGAATTTAACAGAAAAAAAAAATCGTTAATATATAAATTGTCTAAATCGAGTTTTTTTTTATTAGAAAATTTACAAAAATGATTATAGTTGTTGTTATTGTTCAAAAACAACAACAACAACTGTACGATACCTTGATTTTTCTTATTAATTCTTTGTAATTCATCACGACATATCAATTCAATTTCACGATTTGTTACTTTCAATAAAATTTCCGTCATTGCTCTTCTAACATTCACCATCTATAATTGTTCAAAACAGAATTAACATTAGAAAAATTCACTTAATATCAATCAAATAACCTGTTCCTCTGCTGTTAATTTAATTGGTTCTATTGTTTTAATCTCATGACCATCTTCACCTGAAGTTTCACCATCACTTTCCTAATTTATAATAAAATAAGAATATCGACAGGAGAAAAAGCGTAATAACTCACAAATTTGCTCTTTTGTTGCTCTTTAATTGTAGATTTAAGTATTTCTAAAGTTTCTTTTTCTGTACGCTTCAATTGCTCATTCAATTCTTCACGTTCTTGTTTCTCTTTCTCTTTTTCCAATTGTTTCTGTTTTTCACGTTCCATTTTCTCTAAGCCTACAATATTTATTAAGATTGATAGATTTTAATTTTTCTTTACATTTGATTGAAATAATTGACCTTCTCTAATCCATGCTGGTAATTGTTTTCTTTTAGTTGCATCTAATGTTGGCGGAGGAGGTGGTTCTATTATTGTTGTTGTCGTTGCTGTTGTTGTTGGTTGTATTGGTCTTGGAACATTAACTTTACTAAATCGACGATTATGTGGTTTAACTTGTTGTTGTTGTTGCTTAGAACTACCAACTGTCCAATAACCAGTTGTATAATCACTATTCTGTCCTGTACTGTATCTGAATAATTGAATAATTAATTAGTTGATTCATGATCTATTTACACAAATATTGAAATTATATTACCCTGCAAATGTGGCATTATCACTAGTACTATCTGGTGGTACATTAAATTGACTATAATTACCAGGTGTTGGTAATAATGGTGATTTTATTGATGGTGGTGTTGGTGCTGGTACCCATGAATTATTCCAGCCCCAAGCCTGTGTCTGTGCATTCCAATTCCATGCATCATTAGTTGATTGAGTATTATTAACATTCGATGATAATGATGGTGGAGGTGGTGGTACAGCAACATTACCACTCCAATTAGTTGTTAAGTTATTATCTTCTTTATCATTTTCAACAACTTCCATTGGAGCTTCACCGCCTTCATTTGATAATATTGATGTTGGATCTTTTTTGATTTTATTTTTTTTATTTTGTTGATCTAAAATAACAGGCGGTGGTGGTCCTGACTCTTTCATTATTATCCATTGTTGGGCTAATGCAGCCCAATCAACTTGATCATTCGACATGTTTTGATATGTGGCTGGATTTAAGGCCCATTGCTGATAATTTTGACATTCAGTTGAATCGCTATTGAATTGAATTTTTCAATGTGTAGGAATAATTATAATTATTACATTGAGAAAATTATATTACAACTTACTCCATTTAAATATTTTTCAATGTATGAATATAATAACAAAACGGTATTGACAGAAAGAACTTTACCGGCATTTCCAACTAAATAATGAACCACTACCAACATAACGTAACCCAATTACTCCAAAATTCATGCCAATAAGAAGTGGGCACCATATCAAGAATTATATTCTCAATTGTCCTAGTATTGTCATTGAATTAACTCGAAAATATAAAGTGTATGCTAAGAGAATTTTTATTCTATCTTTTATTAATATGAAGCCTCGAAAAATTATATTTATTATATCCTGATCTCTGATTGGTATTGAAAATTTTGTACACCCCTACTGTCAAAAACCAACATGTCTGAAATGTTGCCAGATTTATAACGTGAATAAGCCAATTCTATTTTAGTACCATCTATATATCAAAAAATCCTCTAGTTTCTAGCGCCATCTATGTGCGAGTAGCCTTATTAGCGTCAATTTAAAATTCGAAGAATTCACTTGATTAATTAGACTTGTCTATCAACTAAACTACTTCCAATTTATAATTAAAATTAAATTCAGGTTTTTTTTTTATTGATTAAGATTAGTTATTTTTGATATTATGTATATTTCAAATACTTCAATACAAAATTGTTCATTTTTTCGATTGTGTATAAACTGCTAATAAAAATGACGAGTACAAAAGTAGTAATAAGGGCTAATACTGCATTTAATGCAGGCAATGAAGGCCTCCCCTAAGTCTTACGTTTATTATATTGTTGTTGTTCTTATTATTATTGATATTTCTATTAATTCATTTTACAAAAAATTTCTAAAAATTTCAAACAAAAAACGACCTGAATCAATAGGTAATATTTTCACCGAATATAATTTTAAAGCCAATAACAATATCGAATAATAATCTTTGAATTTGTCAACATATTTTCATTTTCCTTTTAATATTATTATTATTATTTCAGAAGTTATATTTTACGATTGATGCATGAAAGCGAGTCCTCTTTTTATTAAATTCGATTCTGTTTTCAAATTTTTGTTGTCTTTCGTATGTCAAAAATTCTATTAAACACGAATATTTTTTAAAAGGACTTACAATGAAAATTTTCAAAAGTACAAACATAAATGAAAAAAAATGAAAAAAAAAATTTTGAGTCAAATTTTACAATAAAGAAGACGTTTTTACCAAATCGATGGTGTATAATTGGCACTATAAAAATAAGATTGTTTCACAATTTTCAATGTAAATAAATTAAAGATTAGACTATTTATA
>JAZBGZ010000930.1:0-17994 GCA_037414795.1 Stenodera caucasica | reverse complement strand
TAGTTATTACTTTAATTCTTGTTTTCCAAATAAAATCATCATTTTTAATACAATTCAAATTTCAGTCTGATCTTTAGTGTCTTTCTTCAATAGAGATTGGCCAACCTGTATTCCCATTAGTTATAAAATTTGATTAAAGTCTATATGAAAGTGGGAATTTTGATAATTTTTCGTTATTAAAAAGTAGTTTTTCATCGAATAATTCTATAATTTTCCTATTTAGTCGATTGTTTCTAAAATATTTAGTTTTTAATATGGCTCTAGTGCTTTTTTTATTGTAGTTGGCTAGCCTAGATGTACGTCACATACGCATGCGCCATTATCGAATTAAAGTTTGGTTACAAATTGTGTGAATAAATCGCGAATTTCTTGTATTAATTGAATAATTTTTGTGATAATTCAATAAATTCGCAATTATTTTTATATTTTCGAGATGATTTATTGATTTTGGTCAATTTTACGCTATAATTTCCCATTATTGTGTATAGTTAGCCATTATTTTGTTGTAACAGTAAGTAATTCATTATTTACGCATCTCGAAATTTTCGTATTAGTGATAATTTTTCAAAATAATATTTTTGAATTTTCTCAAAATAATTTTTTGAATTTTCTCAAAATAATTATCCCTCAGGGCTTTTTTCTAATTCTGTTGGTTAAACTGATGTGGCGCATGCGTCAGTGAACCTAAAGAAAATTCAATTGTTTTACTATTTTGTTTATTGTTAAAATAAAATGGAGTATTGTTAAATTGTGAGATTTTCAGATTAATTCGGTTATATTTATAATTTAAGAGTGTTTTAAATCAGTTTCTAGTTAAGTGCGAGAAATTAATCTTAAGTGTTCGCAATAAAGTGATTAATTTTATCAACAAATTTCGATAATCAACAAATTTCGATAGTCAACAAATTTATCAATAAGGTGAGTTATTTTTGTAAATTATGATAAATCAACACTTTTATGATCAATTGTTCCATTTTATTCGAATTAATTTTCGCAAAAAATCAACAAAAAAAATTGTATTCGCAATTGAGGTTATTTATGCGACATCTAGTGGTTTTCAGTCGAACTAAATTGATCCTGATCTATTTCCAGAACTTTCAATGTAGTTATTCCTGTTAGAATTCTAATAATTCTTCGATAGGGTTTTATTTTATGAGAGAAATCAATTAATAATTTAAAAGAATTTATATTAATCAATTTTCAGGATTAAAGGTTAAGTTATTGCTGTTAGAATCCGTATAATTCTGTGATAGGGCTGCAGTTTTGAGATAGAGAAATTTAATTAAAAATCCAATTAGAGCACTGAACGCTTTATTGAAAAAAGTATTTGAAATATACAATATTACTAGTGAAAAAATAAAAATTATAATCGAAACAAATTACAATAAATAATAATTACTTATATAAAAAAGATGAATTTACGAAATATTATCAAATAGCATTTGGAATTAAATATAGCGATTTTTGTTTTTTTTTTTCGAAAAATCAGTAAATTCAAATTTAGATTGGCAGTGCAATTTAATAGTATTCTTTTACACACATTTATATAATCTTAAATTGTTTATTAGATTCATTTTTTTTGTCAAATTATTATTTCATCTAAAGAAGCTTCCAACATTTATTATTTTATTATTGTTAATATTATTATTATTAATAATAGTACTACTTTTGATTATTATTTCCATATAGTTTTAGGGCTATTTCTTTGGTTTATTCTCAAAATACTTATCGGTTGATATATAATTTTGTTAGTTAATAATAATAATTGTTACTATACTGAGCTATTGTTGTTGTTTATTAATTTATTTACAAATTATAATAATGTTATAATTAATTGGAAAATATATCAACCGAAAGTATTAATTATGAAGCATTTCAGTGCCCGAAACATCTATAATAATACAATTTTTTTATTCAATAATAATAATAATTATTGTATAAACTACATTAAAGCAATTAAAGAAAAGATTATCTAGACTATTATTATAATTGTTATTATAATTATTATTATCTAACATTTATAAACATTTACTGTCGAAAATATGAACATTTATACACATTCACACTTATGTACAAAAAAAAAATGATTAAATTTCACAAAAAAATAACTATATCAGAAAGCAGATCATTCTGGACGTCAGTTAGCTTAATGACGTTAATATAAAATGATAAAAACAAAGAAAATAAAATAATTTAGGTACAAATACTGAATGATAAAGAATGTTGATGGAATGTCTATAAGTTTAAGGGCACTACGAAATATACTTTTATTTTTTTTTTCTGATGAAGAATAATTTGATATATGAACAGGAAATTTCAGTCATTTAATAACAGTATTTTATAATAATCGAAATATATAAAGGCAAGGTCATTATTATTATCATTATTATAATTTAATAAATAGGCAAAGATTTTTTTGTTTCAACATTAAATTAATTTTTTTCAACATCAATATTGATTGGTTTTCTGTTAAACATCTATATATTTATTTATTTATTTTTCTATAAAACTGAAATGCTTCAATTTTTTTTCTTCTTCAATTTCATTTAATAATATTCAGCAAATAGATTTTATCGCAAAAAAAAACAGTCTAAATTTGAAATCGAATCTATTTACAAAGTTGTATTTATTTACAAAATTGTAAATAATTTTTGTTTTTTTTTTCGTTTAGTTGGTGCAGAAGTTTGATTATGAGAATATAATTGTTTTATAATGATATATTTATTGTTGCTGTTGTTATAAAAAGTCGTAATAGTTTAAAATATAATAAAAACAATTCAATTTTTTTTATTATTTGAAATAATATCAATTATAATGAAATAATTGTATAAATTCCACGACTCTTTATAAGAACTGATATAAAATATAGAAATCCCTCTTTTTGTTTTTTTTTTGTTTTTTGTTAATTATAATATTTTATGGCTATGTTTGATGATTGATAAATACGATTAAAGTAATAACCATTTTACTATTAATAACATTATTAAATGTGGTGCAAAATTGATTGATGTAGCTCCATTAACACGTATATCACTATCTAGTAAAAATGGTACATCGATGACATGAATTAGGCCATTGGTACAAGCAACATTTGGTCGATAAACTGGTACTTTTTCACCTTTCCAATGAATCATGAATGCTAGAAAGAAACAACAACAAAAAATAATTATCAATTCAATCAAAATATTTATAATTTTTAAATTAAATTTCTTGAATAAATATTGAAAAGTGGGCTCAATAGTCTCAAATATTGGCGAATTCCAGTGATGGCAAGAAGTTTCTGTTATTTCAGTGATATAATTTCAATGTTGAGAATCCAAGATTTAGTTTTATTATTCTAATTTCTATCATTTTTATTGTATAGATTGGTTTCGAAAATTGGTGGAGGCGCCGGGATAGCGCGATTTTCTACTCGAATAATCGATTTTCAGTAATATTTCTAAGATTTTATTCGAGTAACTCTCAATTTAGACGTTAGATTGATTTATTAAAAGTACCGTGTATGTAGATTTAACCGTGTTATACGAGGGTTGAGTGTATTTCAATTATTTTGAAAATTAATTTTTTTATTAAAATTCAAGTTGCAATTTATCCGATCTAATTATTCAACTTTTGATTAACTAATGTTTAAAAATAGGGATATCAAGTTATATTTCGACTTTCTATAATAATTCATTTTTTTTTTTGATACTAGATGTTAGTAAGTTTGATGTTTACAAGATGTCGGATTTGCCATCACTGTTATGATCGATTGTTTCTTGTTTGTGAGCTCACTTTCTATATTACTGTTATTGTGAAAAATGAGTAATTATGATAGGTTTAAATTATTCGATCTAATAACATTATTTTATTATTTAAAGAAATATAGTTAGGGAAAATTCGTGCTATTTTTATAGTGATGATGGAAATTGATAGTGCATTTTATTCGAACTCACAAATAATTATAGTGTAATACTAGATAATTATAAGGTTGCTTAATTACGTGACGCAGTGCATCAGATATTTGAAATGGCTTCGATTTCAGTTTAATAATCGAAACAATTCAATTAAACTAAAATCGAAACAATAAACAACTAAACTAAAGCATCACAAATTGTGGCATTTTTAAAGCTGTACTTTAGGTATTTTTGAGGTTTATTTAGAAAGAACAACAATAAAATTATACCGATTTTCAATGGTTTTAACAAGCAATGTTTACAAACTTACTTGTTTTATTTGGATGATTCGAGCGTAAATCTATTTGAATGAGAATTAATTATGAGTTTTTAAATGATAAATGTTGAAATAACAAGCGAATAACAAAAAAATTGAAAAAAATAAAATAAAATTATAATTTTAATTACTTACTATGATCAGGACGTTCTTCAACATAAATCCGTAATTCACCACGTATTGTTGGTAAATTAACTTCACGTCTTGTACCGCTATTTGGAAAATTCGATTCATTTGTTAATTGTTTGATACGTTCCATTGAATAAGGTTCATCAGATATAATTAAATGACGTTCAAGAATTGAAGTTGCCTAAATAATAAATATATTATTATTATTTTGAAATATTATAAATGATTTATTTTGAAATTACATGATAAGCGAATTGTGGCATAAAAAGTTTTTTAATAGCTGATGGATAACTAATACTGGCATCTTCCCAAGCTTTATCTCTTGGTACAAAATATGTGAATTTCTTCGTTGTATCATCTAATTGATTATTGAAAGAGGCACGTTGGCCAAGTAGATAAGTTCGACTATAAATTTAATTCGAATTTTATTTATTATCAAAAAAAATTTATTATTTGAACTTACTTCAATGATGGATCCATTCGTAATTTATCAAAAATTGTTGTATATGGAATACCTAATACACGATCAACTATATGAATAATTCCATTGGTAGCTGCCAAATCCGGTTGGATAACTGTTGCATTAACACCACCACCTTCTACAGTTAATGTTCGATTTATACCAGATGTTACAACATTGAAATAGAGACTTCTACGTGGATCTAAAGTTGCCCACTATCGAAAAAAAATTTTTTTATGGTAAAAAAATCACTATTTGATATGATCTGTTTTTAAATTGGATACGAAAGAGAATCGAAGAACAAGACATGAAAGAAAATATAAACTATAACTTTGATGATGTCAATTTTTCAACGAATAAGATATTGATAATGTCGATATGAATTCGAATTTTATTCATTTATACATTTTTAAAAGATTTTTCAAATGGAGAGATATAAAATTTTAGTTTGTTGGTTTGAATGGAATTTTCAGTCTTTTGTAAACTATCAGAGTCAAGTCAAAGAAGATGTAGATTCATTTTATTTATTATGTTCTCTTTAAACTCTATTCGCTTTACTTCCAACTCCCATAAATTAAAGAGTCTGGTCTATATCAAGGAGAAATTCTATATAGACAAAGACTATTAAAGTTGTATAAAATAAACGAAAATCCATTGAAATTAGTTAATTTATAGAGTATCAAAAATAACGAAAATCTTACCTTTTTCTCGCGACTTTTCATAATTTTCTCAACATACAATCGATTATCAACAACCATATGCATTTTAAGTATTTCTTTAAATAATGGTTTATTTCTAATAATACTATTTAATGTAAAATCATCTTTCCATGCTGAATTACATGGTGCAAATAATGTTATATCTTGTGAACGTTCCATAATATTGAAAAATTCTTTAAAATCGGAATCGTTAATTGCTTTAACAAAACTACTCAAAATTCCACCATCTTTTTCCTAAACATACAAAATTTGAATTACTTAAGTAATCAATTAATTATAATTAATAATTATAATAAATACATTAAAGCATTAAAATAACAGGACATTAATAATTTAAATAGCGTAACACATTATGTTACACATGCAAAACATTCTTGGACATAATAACAAGCTGGGTTTTTTTTTTCTTCTTTTTATTTATTCGCCAAAAATAGCTCGAATATACCTTATATTTATATATCATTCAAGTTTATTTATTCAAGCAAAAGTTTATCCAAAGAAAAATTAAAAAATATTTTCATGACATGGGAAACTTTATACAATTCAGGTCAAATATTTACAACCAAAAAAAATAAGAAAGCTTCCAATAGAAATTCGAATTTACGAAAATCAATTTCAATAAAAATTTGTATAACGGTTGAAGTTTTATTGTTGATATTAAAAATATTTAGATATTCGAAATTTTACCAATTTCTATCAATATTGGGAAATGATATATTCTTAAGAATCTTAATCTCAATCACTATTTATCGTATTTTTGTAGATATTTTTTTAGTGATCGAGATTTAGATTATTTTGATGATATGATTGAGAATAGAAGTTGATTTATTTACAAATATGAGAGTCATGTCGAAAATTTTTAGCCATAGTTTGAATTTTTGAGTCTTTATATGGACCAATGGATACTCTATTTACTGAATAAAGATCACTTTATGAACGATAATATTGAAGGAGATCTATAACTTGGATATATTGTTACGTTCCATTTATGAAGTTCTAGTTAAATGTGTGCTTGTTTAAACATGACAACTTATACGAGAGAATATCAACAAGAAAATGATTACAGTTTTCTTCTATTGTAAAGGACTTGTGGCAATAATTCAACTTGAAAACTATAAAGGATCATTAGTAAATAGTATTGTGGAGCCACAAGTTTTTGCCAATGATCAAAAACAGGGAGGAATTTTGTTTCATTATGATAATCGATAATATTATAGCCATCTTACAATCCAGACTTGGCTCCATGCGATTATTTTATTTTTACAACAAATTTTAATATTATAAATAAGGGGAGCTACTTTGAATGACTATAAACTTTATTATTATTATTATGGCTAAAAATTTTTAGCGTGATCCTCGTATATACAGATAGAAGCGTGTTATTTTATAATTCACACGGTGATAGAAATTACAATACGAATTAATTTACCTTATATTGCTGTAGTTTCCAAAATGAGCACAAAAATAAGCGGGATGAATTAATGAATTTTATATAAAGAGAAAATATCTAATGGAATAGTCTTTTAGAATTATGGAAAAAACGATGTATTCTTTGTAATAATTACAATTTTCCAAAAATACATCGTTTTTTTTTATGGGTTATTTGTGTTATTTGAAAGTGTTAGTAGAGAGTGTTTTTTGTATTAATTCAAAATCGATTTAATTTATTTATTTACAATTAATCAAAATTCCGTTATCTTTTAAATAATTCAATTTATATATTACAAATGAGGCTTTATTCTAAAAGGTATTTCGAAATTAAATGCAAGGCAACAACTACGTCTACAACAAAGCAAATTCTTTTTTTTGTGTTTTTGTTTTGTCAAATTATTTTTTGATCAAAATTTCGCCTTTATACGCAGATCAAATAAAAGCAAAGTAAAAAAAAAACGACAAACAATATCCGGCTAGCTATAAATAATTTATTGCTTGCTTTTGTTTTTCTAAATTTGGTAAACATACAAGAAACGGGTCCATTGGATCATCCATTGTCTCTTTATTGCCTATGCTGCAAATATAATCCATTTGTTCCTGTTTTAACATTGATTTTTTTTTGTATAAATAAATCGAAACAATTAATTATTAAATTATTAGTGTTAATTAGTTACGTGTGAATTTTGAAAAGTATATGAAATGAGAATTATTATTTATGTAATAGCGATTAATTTGCGTGTTAACTCTTATTAATTGTTGTCATTACACAATTCGAAAATTTGATTGTGTAATGATCTTTATTTATAACAATAATGTTAAGTTGACTTACTTCTAATAATTCTTTAACGTTACTATCGACAACCATTAATGGTTTTTGTATTAGATGTACAACACCATTCTTTACAGGAATATTGGCTCTAACAATTTCCGAAAGTACAACACCTTGAGAAAGTTTCCCATCACTCAATAATGTATGACTCTTGACATAATCTAAAACAACATTAATCATATTATATCGTTAATGTCGTGTTGTTGATAAATATTTTTTTCTTGTTGTTCTAAACTCACTAATAACATCAGAACCGCGCATTTCTTGCGTAAAAGAGACAACAACACGAACATTATTATCACCATTGGCTAAAGTTTGGAATGGTACATCTTTTCTTGTTGGTGATGTAAATAGGACTTGTTTTGGTATAACATGACCATCAATTATTTTACCATCGATTAAATCGGCACGTTTATTCTATAAATTTTAAATTGGAATGATTTTTTTTTAGATTTGAAAATGTTCATTTAGGGGGTTTTATTGTAAATCACCTTGAAACCTTCATCGACTGGTATAAAAAATGTGTGACCACCTTCCGTTTTGAAAATGTCTTGTTTATTATTTTGTTGGACTTTTTGACGGAAACTCCTGTAAAATCATAAATATTTATAAATCTACTATGTACTTTTGTATATTGGTATTTTATGAATTTCACTTTGAATAATTTAGTGTGTGATTTATTCAGTACAATTTGCATGAAAATGAAATCTCTAATCATTTTTTACCGGATTTTACACTAAATAACGATAGAAAATTACTAAAACTATTATAATAATACATATAAAATATTGCCGACTTAATAAATTATTAATTAATTAATTAATTAATTAATTAATATTGATGTTTTCTACAAAATTGAATTTGTATTAATTTGAATAATTTAAAATTGATTAGTCTTGACTAGTGAATTTCGAATTTTGATATCGAATTGCAAATTACCTGACACGATGTGGATGGATAATTAACGATTCATAATATTCTAAGAATTCTAAAGCTGTTGGATTATAAATTCGAACACTGGCAGATTTTGGTGATCTTGTCGGTATTAAAACTTCGTCGATTTTATGTAAAACCTATAACAAATAATAAAACAAACAATAATCGACGAAAAAATTGTCAAATTTCTCTATTTGAATATTATTGAAACAACTATAAATAGTTGAGTTTCTTCTAGTATTCTTTACAATTTATGCTTGATTCATATCGACGATATTCAAATTTCTTGAAATAAACAATTATTTTAAAAATAGGTCAATTTTCCACAACTAATATTGAAATTAGATTAACGTATAAAAATGGTGGATGCGCCGGGCGATTTTTCTTTAAAAACCTTAATAAAACTGATGTTAAAAAAATAATTATAGGAGGTGTCCCTTGTTATTTATCAACTCTCTCTATAAATTAGATGAAAGTTACAAGAGATAGACAATTTCGATATTTACACTTGGGTATGTTCCAGAGTTTCTCCCCAAGTTTATTTTGTAATCTTGACATTTCCACCTGTTTCGGATACGTTTTATTTGTAACAGATTTTATCTTTTGTTGTAGAATTTTTCTTTGATTATAATCGAGTAGAAAACTGAATTTCTACACTCAAAACTATTATAATAGATGTGAAATAATTTGATACAATAATTTTAGTTGTTACGATTACTTAAGGACATGTCCTTATTCTATTCTGTTGGCCTTCTGGCACTTTTCCAGATTCAATAAACTTATAGTCTATGTTATAGAATTTGGCTCCAGGTGTTAGATTTCTAGTGAAACTTACTAAACTATTTACTATTTGTAGATAACATTGTTTACTTTCATTTAAGTAATTCATCCATCTATGATTATCTAATGTGAGGATCAATATTATCAAATTTAGAAGACATATATAAAGTTGTTGTGTCGTCTTTTATTACAAAAGACCGGTGACCTTATCTCTCGTTATCAATATTTCAAAGGAAGTGTATGTTGAAGTTGTACTTATCTAGTCTGTTAACAGTTCTTAGTATTGAAAACTTTTAACGGGGAGATTTTATTTCATGATCTTGATTGAACTTTAAACAAGATTTAAAATTGTTACTTACTTGTTCGTTACCATTTTTTTGTACACTCAATATATTCGATTGACTCAATAATAATCTAGCATTGTTCACATAAATATCATCATGATAAGTGCCAGTTTTATGGGTAATCCATAATGGTGGATTACCATCAAGTTCTGAATAAACAGATGTATATGATGTGCCCAATTGGTCCGTTTTTTTCGGTATACTAGCTGTAAAAATTTGAAAAAAAAAATACACAAAATTAATGATTTATAAACGACAATTGATTGATTTATTTATAATATTCGATTGTTATTTATTTAATTCTATTCTAAAAGCAACAATTTTTTTTTAAATTTTTGTTTGTTTTCCCTCATCGACTGAGATAATTTTTTAATTTATGAATATAAGAGTGATTAAGTGATGGGAGTTTTAATTGCGAGAAAACTTGTACGATTAATAATAAAAAAAGAAAATCTAAAAACAAATGAATAATGACTATTGTTAAAAATTGTAATTTTTCATAGTTGTATTGTTGGTGGACTAGCTTCATTTTTTTTCTCTAAATTAGAATAAATTTTCGAATTGATTAAATCAAAAGCCGGTCTTGTACGTTAATTATTCACACTATTTCTATAGTTTAGTTTAGGCATATGAATCTTAATTTAATTATGAACCATTTTCACTAAACTTATGTAAATTTATAATGTTGTAGAGTAGGTTGTAATTGTATTCTGTGAAAGTTTCCAACTAATGGCTACTTGATTACTTGATCTTCATAGAACAGCCCTTTTAGAGAACGGACAATTATCTTTATTTTAACAAATGATGGACTTTTATTCATTGTTATTGGTTGGAGCCCACCCTTAAAATTTAAACTATGATTAATTTATATTATTATATTAATTATCAGTTATAGATTAATTCATCTACAATTATAGATTTGATTACGAAATATCCAAAATGTTGAATTTAAGGTGCGACTTGATGTATTCTGTAGTCATTGAAAATTCCCCACTTTTAATTAAACTTTAATAAAATATTTGTCTTCAACTTAAAATTTATGAAGATTAATTGTGTACTAATTTGGTATTGTTGTTATTTTTCCACCATTTCATTGAAATTCCTCTACTTTAAAATGGAATTGTTAGAGAATAATTCAACTGAATAGCCGAGTTATTGCAAAAGTAATTTTAAATATTTGAATAGAATGATTTGAGGAAATGGAATAATAAATTGAAGAAAACTGATTTTATATGAAACGGATATAAAATAGCTGAAAGGTAGAAGTTAAATTGTTCTATTTTAATAACGGAAATTATGATTTATATTAGGCAAAACGATCATCTATAATGGAACAAACTATAATAATATTATTCCTACTACTCTCAAGAAACTTTATAGAATTAATAGTTCCCAACTGATAATAAGCTAAGATACAAATCAGTTTTGATTTCGGTAACCGAATATTTGTTAAACAAAGTTCACTAAATTTCCGGTTTCTCTTATTATTGTTTTAATAAATGATCATTGATATAAGTTTTAGTGAGTTAAACTTTAGTTATTATTAAAAGTTTGATATTTTGATCGATTTCTTACTGACAAACTAGAATTTCATTGTTCGATTTCGATTTTGTTTTCTTCGCCTCTAGCCAATTCTGATGGTCGTCACTTATTTATTGTTCTTTTCTTTATACTGATCACAAAGATGTGACAAGAATAAATCGATGATCATTCCAACAGATATTCCAGTCTGCTTTTGTTTTGCATATCATATTATTTTAGAATATTTTTTCCTAAGTTAGAAAAAATTTGGCTTGAAGCAAATGATTGTATAATTTTTAGATTTGTTTATAGTGAGAGATTTGGTGGATGCGCCGGGTATTATAATAGACTCGAATTACTATAAAGTCAAGTCGATTAAACTCTTTTTGATCCACTATACTTAATTAATATAAGCCTAAGGCAGATGATCCGAAAAATAAAATGTTTTTCATGGAAAATTACGTTTGGATATTTGTAAACAAAAATTACACGCATGGCATCATTTAGATTTTGTTTATTTATGGAGAAAAAAAAATTATTATTTTATCAGAATTCACGTCTATTGTTTAATTCATTAATTCCGAACATCTATTGTTGTTGATTTTCCAAAATTCATTTGCCACTACCAGAAAAATCAATATTGATGGAAAAACTTTCCATTCTGATTCGCTTTATTTTATTTTTTTTTATCCTTATTTCCCTTGTAAAAGGATTACGCAAATACTGTTGAATTACTAATTTAACTAACAACTGAACAAAAAGATTTGACTAATTTGAATTTAACCGGCAATTGCTTGTTTCCCGTCGTGTTTTTTTTTTTTGTCATTTTCTTTTTCAATCATTAATTAACAAATTGTAATTAATAAAATATAGAGAATAACTTACTTATATGATAGAGAACCAATGATCCGGGATCTTCATCGATTTTGCCATGTTTTTGGAAAGCTTCATTGATTGGAGCAAAAATTGTCACTTGTTTATATTGTAAAGTAACATTAGCTAATTCACTTTGTCCAAGAAGTACCAGAAACTGTAAATAAAATAAGAATTAATTAGAAATCGTTCGAGTTTGAAAGGATAAAGGCGGGGCTTAATATATTTATTCGTTTTGTTGTCAAGGTAACAAATGTAAAAAAATTAATATAATTGGTTTCGTTAACTGAACAGGTGGCTAAATTCGTAGTAGGTGTGGCCAAATTATGCTTTATATTTCTTGAGATGAATGAACTCTAGTTGATTTAATCAAAATTTTAGAGTTAGCTCCTTAAAGATGATTAGATATGCATCATCTATTTGAGGACAGATTATTAGGTTTTTTTTCGTTGTTGTTTTTTTTTGTAAGAAAAGTTTTCGTTTACACAGTATTGAAAAACTTCAATATCGAACTATGTTCGTTATAACTTTCAAAGGAGCAACTTCAATTTATATATCTCTACGTAGTTTTCTGTGATAAACTGTCAAAACCAAGAAACTAACGTTAGAAAAATTACTACAGAAATTCTTTAGAAATTTACAGCTTTAACCTGTAAAACTTTGACAGTTATTCCTAGATTATGTTGTCATTTTAGCAGAGTTCTAAATAATAGTGATTAATTTAAAGGAGAAGTTGAAATAGAATTATTGTGGTTGTAATGAAATTTCAAATAGTTACATCAATTATCCATATATGATATTTAATTAAAATTTACTAGTTATAAATATATTTGGTTTTCAATAAATAATGGTATGCTCTAATAACTTTTGTTCAATTGAATTTAACCATAAAATGTTCTATAGAACTATGTCACCTTTCTGGTTTTAACAAAACAGTTGAATTTGTCATAGATTGAATTAAATTACTAACTATAGTGCATCGATAGAAGAAGGACTTAGTAATTTTCCACTCTAAACTGTGATGGTATTTAAGTGGAGTTTAATTTTAGCGAAACTCTCCCCACTTAAATATACCATAATTTCGATGATTAAAAGAAATTTCAAGTCAATGACTTTTATTCAAAACGACAATGAGTCATTTTCAACACAGACATGACCTTTTTAGTGAAATAAAAAAAAAACAATAAAGGGTGCGACATATGTGACTCTTTTAATTAATTTACAGAAATAAAAAAAAACAAAATTCATTCCAACAAATTAACCGGATATGTCCTCTAAGATGGCACGAGAGGCCTATTTTAGAATGAACACCCGGTATAATTGGTAGTCAAGTTTCAATAAAAACTTGTACAGAACAAATTGCCTTTAGGTTCGTTTCACTAATACCATTGTCAAAGCCCTTTTATAAATTAAAGCTTTACTAAGTACACCATTTCCGCTGTCTAATTAAAATATTTTCTTTAATTAATCTACAAAGTCTACATTTATATTTACGAAATAATAAATTTATGTTTCTATTTGATTAAAATATTTTATATCAATTTAGACATTTTAGTCATCATTATTTTAATGATCTTTTGTCTTAAGTAGACATTTCCGGCGCCTATTCGATTAGACTTGTTGAAGTCTCGGGTTCTCTTTATGACCTTTGAGGTCAACAATTTGTATAATTTATGAAGAGAACCCTTGCATAAAATATATCTATTTATAAATATGCGGATATTTCTAGTTGTCAAGCAATTTTTTTTTGTTTTAAAAAAATAAAATAAAAGAAAATTCTATTTTTCCACCCTGACACTCCCATATTCAGACTACAACGAATATTTATGTTTCAATTTTCTTACAACACCGTCATATTTCTCAATTATTATTATTATTTATTTTTTTTTTTGAATTGTTATTTTTAGACTTTTACTCAAGTATTATCATTTTAAGTAATGAGTTTCATTTGTAATTATCGGATAGATTAAATAATAGACTATAATTTCCTGAAATGAGTATAAAGATAGGGGATGTTTAGAGGAGTGTTAGTTTAATGGACAAATATCCGGTTTTGGTGCCAACAAGGTAATGAGCTTATATTCGACCACATTAGCTAATCTATTTCATCAAAAAAAAAAAAAAAACAACTTAAGTCATCATCAATTATTTTCTACCAACAAGAATTATCCTAAAAGTTATAAAAAAATTGCTATCTTTTGTACCTTTTTTTTTATTATCAAAGGTATTGTTGATTCTAGTCTTTCTGTACGCCATCTAGAATTTCTTTGATGAAGTAATCTAGTTACGCTAAATATCAGTATGACGTCACTTGATTGATTTTATAAAATTACCACTAGATGTCGTTCGAGTATTTTGTGAATTACCAAATACATAGGTATAAATTTGATTGATTATAGAATAGAAGATTTAATTTTTCTCGAAATCGTTTTTTTTTTCTTGTTGATTTTGATTAATGGATAGTAATTCAACACAGTTAATGAAATAACTGAAATTCTACCTAACAATCTGTATTAATCAAATTCAGACAGAGATTAGTTGGAATCTTCGAAAATAATCAATATTAGAGCGAGTTCTTTTTAAAAAATTTTTTGATTGTATAATTTATTTAAGAACCGAAGATAATTTGATACTATCAATTGTCTTTGAAACTTTCAACAATAGTTGACCCCAATTATATTTATGAATAATGAACCCTAAGGGATGTCTCTATATTTCATAGAGCTTTAGACATAACTTTATGACCATAAAACCTATATGGCTCTATTATATCGAAATATTATAAATTTTATTTATAATTTTTCAACTTCATTAGAATTTTTAGATATTTACAATTATTTATGATTGTGGATAAGTTTCAATTCTATCATCGATTCTCTATTAGGAAAACTAAATAATGTTCGTTGAAGGCTTAAATTTCTTTTTGTTATCCTCGTTTCTTATATCTATATGGCAATTTGTCCTGACATAATCGTGAAAGAGATTGCTGGATTTCATCCCAAGAGACTTTCAACCGCACTTACCTATTGTCATCTACAATTCGTCTCTAGAGTGAACAGATTCTTAGATTTCAGACAAATCATCAATTTAACAAATTAAAATCGAAATTTTATCGACCATAAAAGGGATTAGAATTTGATAAGGAATTAGAACTTGATTAGAATTCGGCTAGATTCGATTGAGTTTGTTAAATTGAAATTATATCGACTTCTAATAGAACATGTAGGGTTTTCCAATTTTCTATTTTTTTCCTAAATCTAAAAAATTTTAAGCCATCTACAATAACTTTTCCAGCTTTTGATCACTTAATAAAATCCATCTGAGGGGATTTCATTAATGCAAAATTTCAACAAAACATACACACAAAAAAAATCACTAACTACCTTTAATACAATATTCTAAAAAGTTGTTTAATCTAATTTGTTGAGAGTTTTTCTGGGGAAAAATATAGAGAAAAAGTTTGATGATATTATGTTGAATACATGCTAGATAGAAAAATTTTTGATAGATCATTAGTGAGTTGTTCGATGAAACGAGAGAATTTCTATAACACTTTGAAATATTTCCTAACGATCCTCTAATGACTGTCTATTTTATGAAAAAGCTGGAAATAAACCCATCAAAAATTCCGTGAGGGATGATAGATTAGGCTATTGATAGATAAACTTGACTATTAATTAATAAAGCTTAGATACCTAATTAATCTTTTATAATACCATAAAGGGTTGAAAATATTTATATAAATAAATATACAATTATTATAGAGTTGATGCAAAGATTTATGTACATTTAATAGCATTGTTGATCAATACTCATGGTAACTAATAGGAGTTTTTTTTTTAATTCGAGTCGTATAAATTCTACTATTATTCAACACACGCACATAAAAATAGCCCCGGAAAATTGGGGTGAGTTAATGTTGAATGATTACCGATGTTGCTGAAAAGAACTGAAATAAAACAAAAGTAGTTGAAAATTAATGAGACTGTTGATTGGTGTACATCAGTTCAAATCTACGAAATAGAAAAAAAGGAACAAATAGAGAGAAAAATTCTAAATTCGATTTTATTCCAATAGAAAATTAGATTTTTCTCGTGAGTAGTGAAAAGTTGAAAATCTATCTATTAAGTTTAATATAAAATCAATCTTTAGCTAGTAAGGTTAGTTTCTATTTTCATCAATAGTAGAGTTAATGGGACTTTGGTTATAATTTGTTCCCAACGGACCGAAATTAACGTCTAATAAGTTTATCTAAAAAATGATTAAAATAGTAATTGCGAACTTTAAGTTAGTTTAAATTCATAATAATAAAAATTATAACTATATTATTATTGAACGCCATCTGTTGGATTTTAAATAAAATAAATTCAAATACTGCCACGTCACTTATAGAGAAACCGTTACCTGTATTAATCTACGGTTACTAGCAGAGTTTGCGTGTATTTAGGTATTTTTTCTTTTATTTGAAGGGTTACACGTTCCAAATATCGATCAAACAGTATTATAGCTTCAATACTCGTTTTTGACCCTTAGATATCATCTATTTCCGGTTGGAAGTAATAAAATTGGAAAAAAGGGCCACCAGACAAGCTTTTGGTGTATTTTTCTAATATAAAAGCAAACTTATTTTTCAACTTCATAAAATTATTATAAATCAAATATAGTTTAGATTTATTGATTCATATTTATATTTATAATAATAGTTTATGATATATTGAAATTTTGTGTTGAAATCCAAATATTTGGAAGTACTATGAATTTGAATATAATCTCTATTCATAAATAGATCGAGTATAACTTGAAAGTTATAAAGTGTTTTAACAAAGGAACTGTCGGTAAGTTTAATAACATTAGAAAATCTTGTATGTACAGTAACAATAATTAATGAAAACCGAAATTAAATTGGAGATCAGATTAATTATAACCGTATAATGATAATAATAATAATAATAATAATAATAATAACCAGTTAGATGATTTTCATTCGTGTGGCTTTTCATATCCAGAAACCAGACATTAATGAATTTGCGGCTCGAAATATGGATGATATGAATAAAATGAGTCTTTTTTTTTCTTATGACAAATACGAAAAGAGATCATCACTGACACATCGTTATCGTTAATAGTTAAATTCCATAAATATATCTAAGTTTGTTGTTTTTTTTTTTTTGTTGTTGTTGTTGTTGGGGCCATTAGTATTGTTGACGTTTGTAGATTATTTCATATTTGTCAATTTTATTCCGTTTTCTGACTTGATATATGGAAAGTTTGATAACATTGTTAAGCCTTTCAATCGTCTAGTAGATTATATTTAGGGTGTGATGTTCGTTTCTGTTATTTTCTCGAAATAAATCCTGCGAAAAAAATCTATAGTCTATTCGAAAATGAATATAAGAATAATAACAGCGCATGATCAATTTATAGAGTATTACAATTGGTCAAATGCCCCCCCACCATCTTTTTTGATTTGTTACGTTAAATTAATAATGAATTTTATCTAAATTAAAGCTTTTATTTTCGTAAATTAGAAACAGTTTGATAAATTATCCTTTTACAAATTCTGAAGTTGTAACAACGATGTAAACTTGCTTAGATTAGTTATTCGTGAACGTATACTGACTATAAATAAATGTTATAGTAGATGTATATACGGGTAATAAGAACAACTTTTCAAACAAAATTATATACAAGTTGTATAATTAATATTTTCAGTTACAGGAAATGTAAATTTATATTCATTTATAGAGAATTTTGTTA
>JAZBGZ010000929.1:10661-22490 GCA_037414795.1 Stenodera caucasica | reverse complement strand
TTTTATGTCGATCTTTATTAGATCGTTCAACATCCATCCATTCAGGATCATTTGGATCTTCTTCACCAATTGCCGATTCAGTTGATTCACTACCAGGTGATAAAATTTTATCATCCAAATAATTATTATAATCATTTGAATCTTGTGTTTTATTATTTGTTTTATTAAATTGATAATTTATTGGCATATTTAATAACATTTTATCATATGTATCATCATCTAATGGAAATATTCTTGAATCAAATGGTAATATTTCTATATGTTCTAATATATTATTATCATCACGATTCATATTATTATTATCACGTCCAATATTATTATTATTATTAATATTATTATTGTTGTAATAATTATTAAATCTTGATTGTGATATTGTACGTCTTCTTATCGTACTCACTGATGGTAATGATGGTGGTATATCTTCATTATTATTATTATTATTATTATTATTATTATTAGATTGGGGTGTTGCTGGTGGTGATGTTGTAATAATTGGTGAATTTATTATATTATCATGATTTTCTATTGGATGTGGTGACATTGGATCTGGTGTATTGGCACCACTTGATTCAGCTAAACTATCTGTACGTTTATGTGAACGACTACGTCCATGTCCAATTGGTAATTTTAAATAACTTAAAAATTTCTTTTTTTCATCATATTCACTTTTATCATGACGTACAATAACAGCTTCCTCTGATAAATCTTCCATCTATAACATAAAAAAAATTATTAACAAATTATAATTATTCACAAATCAAAATATATTGGAAACTAATAATTTTATAATATCAGTGGTAGTGACGAATATAATAAATCTATCATTTATAATTCAATAATTAATTTTATACATCATTTAATAATTAATCTAATAATAGTTTTTGTTTTTAATAATGATAACTTACATCGCTATCTTGACTAGGATTTTTAACAGCTCCATTATTTTTGGTATCACATGTAACTTCATCTACAATACGCCATCTATAAAACAATAATTATAATTATTTATTCAATAATATAAATAATTGTTAATTGTTAAGTTCAATTAATACTAAAACTTATTTTAAGACTTTTTTTTAAAAAAAATAAAATTATAGTAATTACTTTGGTGTTGGTATTTCTTTGTACTGTAATTTTTCAACTCTTGTAGATGCAGCCACACTATATGGTATAACAATATTATCAATATCATATGAATTTGTGCGATTCCTTCGATTATATCCTGTTATAGTTTGCATATGTAATAATGGTGATGAACTAGGTGATGTTATAACAGAATTTGATGTTGCCATATTACTATTATTATCAATTGATTCAATTTCATCATCTATACCACTTGTATTAATATTACAACTACTACCACCAACACCACCACCACCATCATTTGTTGATGTTGATAAACCATGTTGTAATGTTTGTAATGTTGATATTGTACGTTTTCGATTTAATTTATTATAATTGGATGGATGTCGGCCAGGTTTACGTCCACGAATTTTATGTTTTATCTCTAAAAAATTTAATAAAATCATTCATTATAATTATTATTATTATTGATATTTAATAATTAATACTTGACGATAATGTTGTTGTTGTTGTTGTTGTATTTGTTTTTAATATACGTCCATATTTTTTTCGATGTTCTAATTTTTTTGTACGATCCAATAATGATTTATCACCACGATCACCTTTTAAAATTTTCAAAGATTTCATACGGGTACTTTTTTGTTGCCATTCTGTTGTTTTCATAATTGCATCACAATGAATACCACATGATATATCTATTGGAAAATAATAATAATAAAATCATTTATAGTTAAATTTAAGGATATTTATTAAATTTTTAAAGGATATATTAGAATAATTTGAGTTTATACCTTCCGATAATGAGAATACAGGATGATAACCAGAATCGACTAATGCAATTCTTTCTGATTTACTTAAAGCATTTGATGGATCTCTTGGATGTGTTGGATCTGTTCTACCAGTACACACAGCACATTGCACCAATGGTTGTATACAACCACAACGTATTGTACTTGGTCTATTTGCTTTTTTTGATATAGCATGAAGGCCATTTATTTGTACAAGACGACGTTTTTTAAAATTCACTAAAGGTCTAGTTCGAGCACACTGATAATCAAAATGTACACCATTTGTTGTTGTTGTTGTTGTTGTTGTTGTTGAAGAACCTTCTATATTACTATTATTATTATTATAATGATTAATACAACTATCTTCTATTGTCGTTGTTGTTGTTGTCGAATTCTTAAGCGGTGAACTACCCGGTAATTGTCCCCGATAACCATTCACTGTTGTTGTTGTTGTTGTTGTTAAATCATGAAAACTTGTTAAATATGTAGGTGATGGTGGATTTATACCACCAAGTTTAATTTCACCTTTTGTCAATCTTAATTGTCGATGTAAATCAGCATGTTGACGTATTCGATATTCTAAATCGGCTATTTGAGCTTGTAACCATGTCCATCTAGCTGCTATTGCAGCTCGTGCTGTTAAATATTTCCATAATGCTCGTTTTTGTCTAAAAACAAAACAATAAATAATTAATAATTATGAAATAAAATTTAAAAAAATCATCTACTAGTGATAGTAATGAGTCAGAATAATATGAATCATATTCACTAAAAATTTATACATTAATATTAATAATATTAAATCGACTATTAGAGTAAATGAATCAATAAAATATAATTTAATCTAAATAATTTCAAAAATTTATAGTCCGTCCCTTATTTAACATTTTTCGATTATATGATGTGATAAATCATTATTTATCCCCCTTCAAAAATAAACAGTTTGATGAATCAACAAGTGGTTTAAAAAAATTAATCTCTAAATAGATAAAAATTTTTTTTTTTGAATATCAATAATTCCATCATTTATTTGGTTCAATTATAATTACTATATTATCAAAGACTTTATCATTATTTCTAGTTAATTAGGTGGTAAATCAAAAGAAAAAATTAAATAACTATCGGTTTCTTCTGTTATTTTTTTCTTTCATACTTTCATCAATTCAATCAATAGAAACCTTTTAAAAGTTAAGTTAAATGCGCACGCATCAAAAATTTTTTTTTATAATCAATTAAATAATTAAAATCGAATATACGTTCATTACCACAATTATTAAATTATTTATTTATTTATTTATTTATAACAAAATAATATTAATAAATAAAATTATCGATAACGATAACAAATGAGGGCGATTTGTTATATAATCGAATTATTTCAATTTTTATAAAACATATGTTATTAAAAATTAAAATAACAAATTCATTATTTATTGATATTTGATTATGTATTAGAGAATACTATTTTGAATATAGTTTCATAATAATGACCTTGAATAAGTCATCTTTCGTAGACATCAATATAACAGATTAAATTATTATTATAATAAATTATTTGTTATTATTGCCAATAATTTGTTAATAGATAACAAATATACCTGTATTCCAATTTTAATACCAAAATTATATTATAATAATATAATAGAGAATATTTCCATTTAAATTTCTTAGAATTGAAATTATATTTAAAAATTTTATCACTTTCGACTTTCAAAACAATATTTCTCAATCTTTTCACGCGATTTTTCCCAACAATTTCAATCTACGTCAAATATTTATGATTCAATTGATAATAATAAAAGGTAGAAATAAGTTTAATTTATTATAATATTGAGTCAAGTCGATCAAATTGTGTATGTTTCACTATATTATATGTAATTAAACTCTTTATCTTTTGTAAAAATTGTGTATGGTGGCGAATTTATTGATGATACTCGTAAAAAACAAATGAATTATGCTAAATTCAATATTTTCAACAAATAGAGATTTTTATCCAGTTTATTTATAGAAGAAAAACAAAAAAAATATATTTGCAACAATCTGACGCAATATGTATGTAATCATATGTAAATTTTACAAACTGATAAAATTTCGATTTTGTTGAAAAAAAAAAAACAACATCTATAATATATTATTAAATTATTTAGCTAAAATAATTGTTCGATTCTATCTAGTTCAAGGTTATTTTTCGGAGAAGTAGGAGAACAAAGGAATAAAGTCGATTAATTTTTGATTATACATTATGTTATTAAAATGCAAGACTTTTAAATCAAAACTTTTCGCTATACATTTGGAAATTTTCCATTCTACTATCGATTCTAAACACCAACAACAAAAAAATAAATAAATTTCATTGGATAGAACTCAAAATATCACAACATTCTTCTCAATACAAATATTTTAAACAAAATAGGAAATATACTTTCTATTCTTTTCTTCTATTGTAAGAAAAATCAAACAATTCACAATTTTCCATCTGTAGAACGTTATTATTAACTTAATTAGATGATTTAAGTTAGTATTTTAAACTAAATTACGAAAGTCTTCGATAATTGATTAAATCTTATTCGATTATTAATTAAGTTAAATAATAATAATAAAGTAATAATAATAGAATTGCTTACATGCTAAGATATTGTTGATGTGGATTATTATAATTTTGCATTTCATCACAACTTTCACCACCCGAACTACTTTCAGTAGCTTCAGAATCAATTTCATTTTGTACAATATTAAATTCACTATATAATAAACCAGAAACTTTTTGTAATTCTTGTTTATGTTCAATAGGCCATGTTGGTATATTAATAACACCTGGTATATTACAACGGAAATTTGTTGGTTCATATGAACCAGAACCAAAATATTTTGATAATTGTTTTTGTCTAGATGCTGTATTAGCTTGTAAAATTGCTGTCATTTCTAATTTTTTTAACATTGCTTTAGTTGAACCATACGACATCGGTTTCAATTTATCATTAATTATTGTTGGTATTATTATTGATTTATCTTCAGTTGTTGTTGTTGTTTGATTAGTTGTATCATTTAATGAAGCATCTTTTAAACGTTTCAATGATCTATGTACATATTCATAAACACCAGCAATTTCACCACTAACATGCTGTCCCATATGACGAATTTGTAATTTTCGTATTTTCCTTAATAGAAAATCAAGACGTCGTTCAATTTTAGCTTGTTTACATTTCAAATCAGCAATTAAATCTTTTGATACATCAATATCTTGTTGTTCTTCAATTGATATATTCATCATATCGACATCATTTAAAAATTTTTCAATTGTTAATGATGTTGGTATTGGTAATTCAACATTATCCATATTTATATCATTTGTTTGTTCATTATTATCATTATCATCATCATCATCATCATTAATTGATTTTATAACTTGCATTAAATCATCAACATTTTGTCCAAGATCAATATCATTTGTTGTTAAATTATTTAATATTTGATCATTTTGTATTTTTGTTAATGTTTCAATTAATTCGGCTTTTTCTAAACCCATATTTTCGTTTATTATTTGTTGTTGTTGTTGTTGTTGGTCACCCATTGGACAATTACTCATTATATTATTTGAATTGCACGTTTCACCATCACTACCAGCACCACCCCCTGATAAGGTTTCATTTATAATTAAATCATTAACACATTGATTTGTTGTAACATTATTTTCTTCTTGTTGTTGTTGTTGATTTCGTTGATTATTATTGATAATATAACAATATTTATTATTTCCACTAAAACCGTTTATTGGTGATGCCGGTTGTAAATGATGATGATCTTTAGAGGGTAATTTGAATGTTTGTGATTGTGTTGTTTCTGTTAAAGCTGGGGCCATGACCTCCACATAGGGACGCCTCACCGAGGCCGTACGCAATCCCATTCATCCAGTGTTTCCTACAGAGTCTATCATCTCTTTTATGGTAAAATTTCACCCTTTCAATAATAAATAATTACCAATATACACACAAAAAAAAAACACTCAACTATTTCACTTTAAATATTCATGAAATTTTCCACTAAATCCTACAAAAATAAAAAGACAATTTCAATAACTAATCACCGGCTAATTCCATTATATTATATATATTTTTTTATAGTATAAATTCGAGGATTAGAAAAAAAATAATAACCAAACGAAACTTGATGCTTATATTCCAACTCACTTATTTCCGGTTGTTCACTATCAGATTTTTTTGTGAAAAATTCAACACAATCTTTCTCGTAAATTCTATAAAAATTCAAATAATAATAATTAAACGAAAAAAAAAAAAAAGAAACGACACTTCCACGTGACGATAACTGGAGTCTATTCTGTAATTTTAAAATTGTGCTTCTCTTATGAAATCGTCGTCAACTGTATAGATTGAGGAGCGGATACGCACCTCGAAAACATTGCACCACTTTGAAATTATTACACATACACACATAGATACAAAAACAAATGAATATCACTTCCGCTATACAACTTACTTTTGTTTATAGAATAATTCAATAGAATTTCTGTTTAATTTATTAATAGACACATGATTGATTTAAATTAATTTGAATTTTGTTTTTTTTCTCTTGTTTATTTGAATTAAAAATCAATTTTCAACTTATATATTGCGTTATTTTTATTGAACAACAATGGCGACTTTTCGTTGAAACAACGCACTCTACGTTCGTTTTTTTTTTTTGTCCTTCTCTTTTGTCGAGAAACAGTCCGTAACCAACCACGATTCAATCAACATAGAGCAAACGCGAAACTTTAACCAGCCAAGGCCTACTATAAACCACTGCCGAACTCAAATAACTGCCATTAAATCACTTTAATTAATTCGAAAAACTATTTAACAACTATATTAACTATTATTAAAATAATAACACAATTTTTATGACACTACACGACTATTTTTGATGTAATTCAAACGAAATTTGAGTGAAATACGTATTAACTAGGATGGTTTTTGGCGCCGGCCGAATATTAACGATTCTAAACGGGTTTGGTGATGTAGCGCCATCGTTGCGAAACTGCTCAACTAATATAGAGCGCCAAATTCGAAATTTATCCATTTCACAACGATTAATCCACAATTTTCCGGTAATTATCCGGATTTCCATCAATCAGGATTGAAATAGTCCGAAATGTACGCAATAATCATCCTATTCGATCCAATTACGGACGTATTTGTAACGATGACTTCCAACTTGTAATCCTAGAAAATTGGAAATTATGAAAATTGGTGATAATTTACGGGAAATTCGACGAAAACTTAATCAAATAGTTGAATAACAATCGAAATAACGTTAATATAACGATTGTAGTGGAAATTTTGACCAATATCAGAAATTTTATGAATCTTACCATTTTTGTGGTGATTATTACAATTATTAATAGATTTCGACTCGAGAATTTTTCTAGAATTTCTTAGAATCGTTATTAATTTTATTTTTAAATATAATTTTGAGTTTTTTTTAATAATAATTTTTTAGTTTTACAACAATTTTGACAATTACTTGACAATCAACATGTCATGTGGTACACTTTTGAAATTTGAGGTTAATTTCGAAAATATGGCAGGTGATTTTTTAAAAATCGACTATTTCGATAAAACTCCCGATAATAACGATAAAGTGACCTAAAAAACACTTAAATTTACCGAATATTTGATTATTTTAATTATATTGAATTAATTATTTTAGGTTATAACAAGAATTTTACCATTTGCTGCTAGTCCATTGTTTGAATCTCCAATTGTTGAATTTTCGAAACTATCCCAAGGTGACAATGTGAAAAATATTTATAAAGTAACTCTAAATCTACCAGTAATGTATAATTGTAGTTTTTGTGAAAATTCGTTATTGAAATTCGTGAATTTTCAGGAAAATCATCCGCAATTTCTACCAGGCGACACTATTGGAATTTTACCCAAAAACAATGAAACTATCGTCGATGAATTATTGATAAGATTAGATTTAAAATCATTATCATCTAAATTGTGCGAAATTACGATATCATCAAGTACAACAAAGAAAAATCCGTCAATACCAAAACATTTACCTGTATCAAGTACAATTCGTGATATTTTTCTGAATAATGTCGATATACAAACACCACCGAAGAAATTATTCTTAAAATCATTGATAAGATTCACGAAAAATCAACAAGAAATTGAGAAATTACAATATATTTGCTCGCCAAAAGGCTCTAAAGATTATACAGAATTAATCACAGTAGGCGCTGGTGGAAATTTATTGGGTCTCTTAAACACATTTCCATTGTGTCAGCCGTCTATTGAGGTAATTTTGGAAAATTTACCGCCATTATTACCACGTCCATATTCGACAGCATCATCATTATCGTTGAAACAACGACAATTTGATGTTGTTTTTGTTGTTGTTGAACGTGAAGATGGAACTAAAGGTTTATGTAGTGGATGGTTGGAACAAATGAAAAATCAAACAATCCAATATTATTTTCGACAATTCAACAATTTTCGCGTACCTGAAGACACTTCGATACCTTTAATTCTAATTGGAGCTGGTACAGGAATTGCTCCGTTCCGTGGATTTCTTCAATATCGATCCAAAAATTGTAGTTCCGGTGATATTTGGTTGTTTTATGGTTGTCGATATTCCGATAGAGATTTTATTTTCAAAAACGATTTTTATCAATATTTAAATGATGGATTTTTGACGAAATTGAATGTCGCTTGTTCGAGAGAAAATCCCAAATTTTATGTACAAAATCTTATTGAAGAATGTGGTGAGGAGTTTGTTGATTGGCTATTAAATCGAAATGCTCTAGTTTTTGTTTGTGGCGACCTAAATAATATGGTAAAAGACGTAAAAAAATCTATAATTAATAATTTTGTTAATTATCGTAATTTGAGTGGTGAACAAGCCGAAGATTTACTACTAAATCTACAAAAATCAAACCGATTTATTGTCGATAATTGGGTGTAATTTATTCTATAATAAAACAAATCATTTCTATTTTATAAGCCTCTATTTAAATTCAATCTATGTAAATATTAGTTCTATTTAGCGATCTATCGTTTCATAATTCTATCATATCAAATGTCAGTGGGTAGCCTCGGCGTTGCCAAATCCAATTTACTTTAAAAGTAGTTTTAAGTTAATTTGACTTTAATATGGGCTATTTGATGGAATTAATATTTAAATAAGCTCTTGTTTTCTTATTAATAATTTTTATTTCAGTATTTATTGGCGTTGAAATGTTGTAGATGTCGCTATTAGAAATATGATATGGCAACGTTGTTGATAACTCACTGGCAGTGTAGCCAACGTATAATTAAAATTTCCTAAATAATGGGGTGTGTGTCAACTAGATGACAGCCGATTAGTCAGTGCGAAAGTGCAATTTTCATTAAAAGATTTTCAATTTTCCACATTTGTGCCCGACATTCAATTGAAAATACATCGAAAATGGAGATAGAATTCTAATCCGTCCATTAAATTGCCGAAAATTTCCAATTTTCTAAACCTAACCTAATTTGTAGTTGAGAATAAGATAAAACGACAAAAATGAGTTTTCTATTTTTCAAAAAGAATAGAAATCGTGATGAAATTAATTCGGGTGTTGCCGTTATTGGTACACCAACAAATGTTAATCATGATATACATGTTAGTGTTGATGCTGATGGTAATTTAGCTGGTCTACCATCATCATGGTTAAGACAAATTGGTACACAAATAACAAAAGATGAACAAAATAAAAATCCAGAAGCTGTACGACATGCTGTTAAATTTTATAATTATTCAATTAAAAAACAAGAAAAAGGTGAAATGAAACATATATTAACAGAAAAAGATATTGCTGAAGAATCAGAAGAAATCGATCAATATATGAAATATAAAGCGGCACATAAAAGTAAAGATTCAGATTTATCAGATGATACAAATAATGAACCATTATATGCCAATACGTAAGTATTTTTTCAACAATAAATCTACAATAATTAATTAATTAATCAGTTGCTAACTCAGCTATTTTCTATTGTTTTTTGATTATAATTAATAAAAAAATTGCGATTAAATTGATTAATGATGATGAATTATTATAGTTCGAAAATTTGGCTATAAACCTTGAAAAATTATAACTTAATTATGAACAATAATTCTCGCTAAATTGTCAAATTGCTCAATATACAGATAGGTGCACTGAATGTAGGAGCATAAAGCTAATCTTTTGTTTTGTTGATAGTGTATATTTTTGTTGTAATAGAATTTCTTCTATGATAAATGATAATGTTGCGGGTTTCTATTATCAATATCATTGTTTCCTTTATAATTATAATTATTTCTTTTCATTAATAATAATTCATGATTTAATAAAAATTAATTTATTAATATTTCCTCATTTATATATAAAATGACTAGACTTGAATAAATTGTTGTAAATTTTTTTTTATTGTCGTCGTTAGGAATTCCCAAAGTATGTTGGAATATTTTTGGAATATCCGTGACTTGACGATAATTATTTTCGAATTTTCCATGAATCCAGAGTTGGACTTTCGAAATTCTAATTTAAGAAACAAATTTATAAAATTGTTTTGTTTTTTTTTTGTTGTAGTATCCGTCCGGAATCGGTACCAGCTATACCACCAAAAAAAGGACCAACAAATTTGATACAAACAAAAAATTTAACAAAAAAAATCGACAATTTAAATCTAACAAATGAAACAAATGATGATAATAATATAGAAATACGTCGTAAATCGAATCAATCATCATCATCTGATGATGATTTTTTAAGACGTAAAAGCCGTATGACCGATGATGATTATTTACGTGAAATAAAAAAAGAATGTAATCAATCCGATCCAAATACATTATATTATCGTAGTAATAAAGATATTGGTAGTGGTGCTTCTGGTATTGTATTTGTTGCTACCGATTTACGTACAAATCAATTAGTTGCAATAAAAGATATTGATATGTCAAAACAACAACGTAAAGAATTATTATTAAGTGAAATAAAAATTATGAAAAATTTCAAACATAAAAATTTAGTTAATTTCTTAGATTCATTTATAATGTACGATCATCATTTATGGGTTGTTATGGAATTATTAGATGGTGGTCCATTAACTGATGTTGTTACAGAAACTGTAATGAAAGAAGGACAAATAGCTGCTGTATGTTATGAAGTATTACAAGCTATCGATTATTTACATTCAAGAGGCACCATCCATCGTGATATCAAATCAGATAATATCCTATTAGGTATGGATGGTACTGTAAAAGTGACCGATTTCGGTTTTTGTGCCAATGTTATTGGTAATGAACAAAGAGAAACAATGGTAGGTACACCATATTGGATGGCACCAGAAGTTGTAACACGACAAAAATATGGTAAAAAAGTCGATATATGGTCATTGGGTATAATGATTGTTGAAATGTTAGATGGTGAACCGCCATATATGAAAGAACCACCATTACGTGCTTTATATTTAATAACAGCAAATGGACGACCAATTATAACAAGATGGGAATTATTATCAGAAGATTTACGTGATTTTATCGATCATTGTTTACAAGTTGATGTTGATAAACGATCAACGGCTCAATTATTATTGAAACATAAATTTTTAGAAAATCGCATGGAATTGAAGAGTTTAACGCCATTAATAAAAGCTGCCAAAAAAATTTTACAAAAATCATAAATCATTCCATATGACAATAAAATTTTAAACATAAATCAGTCTTATTCTAGAAACAAATGAATTATATATAAGATAATCAAGACTGACTTTTGGCATTTGTTAAATTACAAGAAATTGCATTTATTTTATAGGAATTTCGATGATTTGGTTCCAATCCAATTACCTAAGGTATACAATTCAATTAATTATTTATAATTAATTAAAATTGCATTTTATAAATATATTTACAAATTTATACATTTTTTCCAATTGTAGTAAAACACTCT
>JAZBGZ010000929.1:0-10605 GCA_037414795.1 Stenodera caucasica | reverse complement strand
TATATAATTTTTTTTTTTCAATTAAAAAGTCCATCATCCTAATATTCACAAATTAACCCTGGAATTAGTTTAAATAATAATAATAATTAATTAATAATTATTAATAATAATAATAATGATAACAGGAGATAGAGAGAGAGAGAGAAGGATAAACTAACAATAACAACTATATACAGAAGAAAATATTACAGAATTACACAATTATAGGATTATTTGCATAATTAACATGTAAAAAATATTACAACTATTAACAACAACATCATGCGCATCTTTTGTTTCAATCAAATGACAATAGAATTAATTAAGGTACTTAATCTTGTTTCTTTATTTATTAATTATTAATTATTATTATTATTATTATTATAATTAGAGGCAGTGTGTCATTTGACTTTTGTAAATTCTAAAATTTTTTTAATTCCCAAAATTTTGTTGTTATTTATTCCAAATTCGTATAATTCTAATAATCACAAATTTGATGATTCTGATATGATCAGATCGTTTAGATTGTTTTATTTGTTTCCGTCAATCACTATCTGAGACGACTTTTTTTCGTTTTTTCGGTTGTTTCGGTTTTACAATTTCCTCCTCCTATAAAAACAATTTTAATAATTATTAATGATTAATTGTTAATTGATTAATGTAGACGTACTTCGCTACTTTGTTCAGATGATCCGCTTAAATCTTTGATAGGTGGCGGTGGTGGTGCTGTTCGTTTATTTGTTGTTGTTGTTGTTGTTGTTGTTGTAGCAGTTGTTTTATTAACTGTTTTACGGCCTCTACCTTGTGATCGACTTTTCGTCGTTGTACTACTACTAATTTCTTCTTCTTCTTCTAATAAAGCAAATAATTGTCCATATTGTTTTTTTTGATTATCATTAGAATTATTTAATGCTGTTGTTATAGCCCGTTGCATTGAATCTAATGTATAAATTGCCATACAATCATGTCGTTCACATATAATACGTAATTGTTCTAAATGTCCTAAAACTTGATCGGCACTAGGTACAGTTGGTGCACTTAAATTTTTATTATTACCACCTGAACGTTTTCGTTTATTTGGTGATGTTGATGGATAACGTGTACTTAATAAATTCGATATTAATTCAGCTACTTTATCAATATATTCATCACACCAATATTTAATAATTGTAAATACAAATAAATCACTACCATTCAATGATATATCACGACAAAATAACGTTTTTATATATTCAGCATTCGGTTTTTCCTGTTTCAACATTAATGTTATTGATGTTAAAGCTTCCGAATGTTGTTCATAATCTAATTGTTGTATTAATGGTAATACCGTATCAATTGATATATCATGGGCATGTATCAATTGCCAAAAGAAAAATTGTTCAATACTTTCCCATAATAGACTTAATTTAAGTAATGTTTGTATATTTTCACTTTTGAACATCACCAAATGTCCTTGTAGAACTTTACCAATTAATGTTTGTAATTGTTTCGAATCAATAACGGAAATTATCACCCGTATTAATTGAGCATTATTGATAGTTTGTTGTTTGAAATCTCTAAATAAATCAGGCACTAACCACATCATTAATTTTGTATCACTTAAATGACATGCTATTAAATCATCTAATAAACATTGATCAATTTTCTTTTCACTTATTTGACAATATTCTTTATATACACTTGTTTTTAAAGCACTAGCTTTTGTTAAATCTTCACGTTTATTTTCTGTTCTTGTTTGCACTTTTAAAAAATATAATAATAAATAACCGATATTTGGACGTAAATTACGTAATTCAACAACTAATTTAAATAAAAACTCTTTACCTGTATCATCTTGTTTTGTAAAATTATAAAATGTTTTAAATAAAATAAATAAAGGTGATTTAATACTATCTAATAATGTCTCTTCTGTTATTAAATCCGGTAATATATCAATATTCAAATTATCAAATAATGAATTATTTAGACTTTTTGCTATAATTGGTAAAGTTTCATCATCACTTTCATATAAAATTAATTGTTGTATTAAATTTTCCATTATTTCACATTTTTTTAATTTATCCTTTTCTTGTTGTAATTTCATTAATAATTCACCAACAGGACCATCGATACTATCATCGAATTTATCATGTATTCTCTCTTTTAAACGCACCTTCGATAATGGAATATCATCGTCATCATCATCATCATCATCATCACTATCATCATTTAAAGCATTTATCGTTAATGGTGGTTCTTCTTCATCATCACTAAAAGCCGGTTCACTATCTAAAATATGATTATTTTGAATTGTATTATTTAAACGATGATGATGTTCATTTGTTTCATTATCATCAAATTTAGTTGTTTGTTGTAAACTATTATTATTATTATTATTGTTATTATTATTATTGTTGTTGTTGTTGATGATATTGAAATCTTCAGATCTTGATGGTGTGTCCGTTATTGTAGAATTATTACAAAATTCTTTAAATGTTTCACGTACCATACAACGTAATTCCGGATCTAATTTAGCATTATCAAATAATGGTATTAATGATGGTATAACTCTTTTATCTAAAATTTGTCGTAATGATGAAAATATACCATGACGTACTTTATCAATTAATGGTGGATGGAAATTTGTTATAATTCGACATAAAAAATCTAATAATGTTGCTGTTATAGCTGGATGTGAACGTATTGAATGATGCATAACTAATATAGCCGGTTCAATATTCATTATATTATCTTTTTCACTATCGAAAAATAACCAATCGTAAAATAATGCCAATTTAGCATTTGAAAATGCTACATTTGATGTACATGTTGTTAATAACCAACCAATAACAGCCCATCTTGGTATTATATCGGAACATAATAATTCATTTGTTGGATGTATTACACCGACAATAAAACGTATTATATCACAACGTAAACTTTGTGATTCGGGACGTGCCAAATATTGTTGTTGAAACCAATCTTGATAACGTTTGTGATTACCGAAACGCACCTGAAATAATCACACAAATTAATCAATTATTAATAGTGATACAATCACGATGATTTCGATGATAAACAATTCAATTATTTAATAGAGATTATTATTAACAATTCGATATAAATTCTAGAAATATTCTACTAGAGGGTGGATTTTTTTTACAATAATACCCAAAAAACAATTGAATAATGACAGATAGATAAGCCATTTTGAACAAAACTAAATCACTCAGGACAATGAACTTAAAAATAAAACTAAATAAAATAAGGATAAAAGTGAAATTATAGTCGAAAAAACTGTAACTAATTCGATATTTGAATCAATTTTTTCCGACGTCTATTTAAAAAAAATATTCAAAGGAGTAAAGGTTATAATTACAAATCAGCCAATGACCTCATTTTTGAAGTAGTAAAAAAACAATTACTCCCCGATTTTGTTGTTTTTTTTTTTTATATATTTGAATCGTTTATAGAGGGATATAGGATTAGATTGTGTGAATTACTATAATGTTACGAATAATTTTATGGTTTTACGGTTGTTTTATACCTGTGAGGTGAAGAATACGAGTTTTCTTTCCATATCGGGTGTCAAACGTGATTGAAAATAACGTCTAGATGTACGACATTGTAATAATTGCGATACACCAGTAAATGTGGGACTTAAAATTTTCGGTTGTGATAATATATCTTTCCATAATTGTTCAAATTCGGGTATTCTAGCGACATTTTGTAATAAACGAACTAGATCACGTCCAATTGTTATACAATCATTGAAACGTTCACGTATTAAACTAATTAAAAAGTTCACTTCTTTTTGTCGTAAATTTGTTAAATAAGGCGCATTATGGTCTTCAATTAAACGTAAAAACGTATATACAACTGATGATATTAGAAATGGATATTTATCTAACCATATTCTATATTCAGTTAATACATCCAATATAGATTCGATAAGCGTAATATTTTTTGTTGATACATCACCGCCGGCCGCATGTCGCATTAAATTCCAACATAAATTATCAACATTATTAACAGCATTTTTGATCATCTCCCTCAATAACCATATAATTTGTCCTTTAACAATATCGGTAAAACGTAAATAACGTTCAAGCACTAAATTTGATAAATTATTCAATATTAAATTGAAACCATCATGTGATATTAACGTTAAATCACGGTAACACTTGGCCGCATTTTGGGGCTCCGTTAATATTGTGGCCAATAATCCTAATGAGACTTCTTCATAGCCTTTCTCTTTAACCAATGCTTTCGTTAATGCGTCATGTGCATCTTTATCACTTAAACCAGATGTGATGCTTTGTAAGAATTGATAGCTGCGTTCCAATTTCTGTAATAAAATCCAATTTTTGTAAGTAGTTTTTTTTTTTTTTGTGGTTAATAATAATATAAGGATAGTAATTTTGAATTATCCCGCCATTGCGCACCAATGAGAGCGCTAGTGTGCTAGGGCGAGAACCATGATGGCGGACAAAGCACCATCGTTCTCAAATATAATCGTTGATAAAATTGATTTTTACCTCTTCTATATCGTCTTTACAATCCACCGGAGTTGTTATAAATATACGTGGTGTTTTCGTTGATTTTACATCCATTATTGTAAAATAACAATTAACGGGCCGTTTAATGTTTTTCGCACTGTTGATTGAATACACGCAGGGACCTGCATCGTCCCATCCTCGGAAAATGTTTGAGAAAATCAAGCGCGCGTTGATATATACGAGAACGTTATAATAACCGAATTAAGACGAATTCAACCGAATCAAATAGCCGAATAATAATCTATCTCTATCTCTCTTTCTTTTCCATAATCTTGACGACGGCGACGTCGGCGTCATCGGCGTCGAGGCTGTTGGCATTTTTTTTGAATGCATCGCATTTAATCATATCCCGAATTGTTTATTAAATATTTGCGAAACTGTACCAAAATTAAATCAACTTTATCGAAATTACACCAATCACCCAACCAATAAGAATTCCATCAATTTCTAATTTATTCGTATTATTATTATTATTATTATTATTGGTAAATTTTTATTTCTAGTCAAATCTGGAAAAAGATTCCAAATTCTCGATAATTGGAAAATACAGGATGTCCGTTGTATGATTCTAGAGTCGAATATCTCGACTGTTTGTGCGACGATTCGAGTGGAATTTTCATCAATTAAAGTTCAACTAGTTTGATTGAATATCGGAAAATTTCTCACAGATCGTCCCATAAATAGCCGAGATATTCGAGTCAATTATCGTACAACGGACAGCCTGTATGATCATCTTGCGGCTATAAATCGTCATTTCATTTTATTGTTAGTTTTTTTTTTTAGTTGAGAAATACACTCTGGATAGTTTTCACTGGGACAGGATGTGTATTTCGGATTATCGCAGCTATCCATGGAATTGAATTGTTTAAAAAGTGAATTGAATCGAGTCTTCGCCATTTTTACAGGCTTTCTAAATCAACAATTTCCCAATTAATTATTTATTATTATTATTTTTTTTTTCCAATCGGAGTATAATTTTTGTGGAATGTATCGTAACGGATCAGCTAAATTATTGGGAATAATAATTACTAATAATTTATTAACAGTTGAAATTGACCTTGAGCGAAATTACTGGAATTTCCGATATTCTCCATAAAAAACAAATCTTCAAATAATTCTTAATCAAAATTATAATTGTTAGAAAGCTCAAAGGGACGAAAGGTATTTTGGAAAGCCGTCCGGGAGGCCGGATTTCAGCGGTTCTCAACCATTTTCTCCAAAAACAAAATCAACGATTCTATAATAACGAGAAATAATTGAGAATCACTGCTCTAATTTACTGTAATTGTAAAATTATTAATAAATTCTTATCAAAGTGTCGTATGGAGTAAATTTAAAGATAAACAATTATTATTATTATCATTATTACAGTTTTCTTTTCTTATCAGTAGTTGTAATTGTGTCAAATCGAAAAAAAACAACAATAACAAAACACTTTTTGCTCCATTTTTTTGACTTCATGAAAAATAAGTGGAAATTATTACAGGAAATTGACATAAAAGTTTCCACAACAAATGAATTTGTTTAAATTTCGTTTCGTAACATAACTATGTATTATTATTATTATTATACTTATAATAAAACAAAAGAACGCACACAAATTGGAATGTTCGATAATCGATTAGAAAAAAATAACCAATAATTATTGTTTCCCTTTCTTATAACGTTGACGTGCTTGTGATTTACTATATCTGGGTGTGTGATTCCTATTTTTCGAACTATTCTCATCATTAACGTCATCATCAACAACATTATTATCATCATCATCATCACAATCATTAACTAAAATCGAATTAAATGGATTAAAACAATAGAAATATTGATTGATTGATTGATAAGGTGAATTTACGTAAATTCGGAGGTGGTTCTAATAGGCTCGTTTTTTGACATTTCTGATAATAACGGTACGATCTGGCGATACCATAGCCGACCATAGCAATGATGATTGTAACAAATGCCATAAGTATAGGATGCTGAAATTCAATTGTTTTTATCATTTGATTGATAATTAGATTTACGAGTTAATTACTGTCGGTTTATTAGTGAAGATGCAATCGGTAATTACAAGAATCACACCGATTACAATACCAATTCCCGAACCCACCCATGGAATTGTCTCATCAGCTATACCAACAAATAAACATAATGATTATTTGCTATAAATAGACTTGTACACCAATTATCTACCTTTATGTTCTTTATCAATTTGTAGTTTTGTATTTTTTAGAGCCTCAATTAAATTAATATCGGAAGGCTTCAATTCTAAAGCTTTCTGATAAGATTCATGAGCGTTCGTGTAATTTTTGGTTGCATACTCAACTTCAGCTCGCCGAAAATAGCCCTTAAACACAAATAATTCGATTATAATCTGATTAATTGATTGATAAGGAAAAGAAATTTATACTTTCGGCCATAAAGGACTCAATCTTATCGTCTCATTGGCGTCTTCTAATGCGTAATAAAATTGTTGGACTTTCAGGAAAGCAAACGAACGATTACTGAACAATGTGAAATTTGATGGATTCAATTTGATTGCATGAGTATAATGCAATATAGCTTCATCGTATTTTTGATTTTTCACAGCAAGATTACCTAATTCTTTCAGTGTTTCAGGTGATGCTCGATTATTGGGTGAATTCTAAAAAATTACGATCAAAGAAGCGCTATTATTAGATAATTATAAAAACCTCATCCATTTTCGATTTATTTATCGATTCATTTAGTATTATCACTAGAAAAAAATTATAATTTTCGAATTATCATTGTTGACGAAATTTGAGTTAACATAACCCCACTTTTGAATGACACTAGATCGAAGATGTGTCTACAATATCGAGATTAGATGAATATCGAATCGATATTTTATAATTATTCAACATAAATACCAATATTTATACCAAAAAGTATTGAAATTAATCAAATTAACGTGAATGATCACTTTTATAAATTTAAAACGCGTCAAATATAATATTTGTGGAATTATATCGAATGTCGATGTTGATTAGCAAAGCTATTCGATGTAGTCAGTAGCGTAACGGGTATGGGAAATATACAAATTTCGGGATGCTTTTAAATATATTGCATAGTTCAAATTTACAATAAAACATAATGTCGTTATAAAACTGTAGCCACTTGATTACGAACTGGACATGATTATCTCTACAATTTATTTTTTTTTTTTCATATATTTATCATAATATTAATAACATTTTATCGAAATTTCTTTCTATTTTTATACCAGCATATCGACAAATACAACAAGACTGGTTCACACAACAACTAATTACTTATTTACTTATTTACAACAATCAATAATAATAATAATAATTATAATAATAAAAAAAAAGAACGAATTACAAATATAATAATAATCAGTTCATAACCGAAAATCGACAACGGACCGAGCTCTGGGCAACAAGTGGCATGTTTTACATAACAACAACAATAATTAATAACAGAGAGGAGAAGAGAGAGAGATTGAGAGCCATCAAAAATGATGTCTCAGCTAAAATAATTGAAATCAAAAATACAAATTTTCAATCATTAAAATCTACGTACGGTCATTGGAATTTAATAATTTATGTTTTTGAGCTTACAAAATAACAATACCAACCAGAAACCAATAAAAAACAAAAAAAAAATTATTATCATCCATTAATCCATGTGTCATGTAATTAATTTGTAATTTGTAATTAATTAAAACTATAATAATTAATAATTGGTATGAATAAAATTCCAGTAGTTAAAATTTTTGGTAGTTCAATTGACGGTACGTATTGAAATTACACAACCCCGGACTAATATTTATTATTTATCAAATTTTTTTAAAATTTTTTTTGGTTTTTCTCAATTTGCTCATTTCAAAAATTATAATAATCAATAATAATAATAATAATAATAATAATAATAATAATAATTATAAGCGAGAAGACAGAATAAAGTTGATTATAAGCATATTTTCTAAAATATTAATATTTATATGTAATAATAATAATATAGATACATGGTATTTGTATATATATTTTTTTTGTTTTATTCATTTATTTTATTACTTAAATGATGAGTCAAGGTCAGGCCAGGTCGTCATCGAAGATCATTAAATTTATTTACACAATCACAACCAAACGCCTTTTTTTTCTAAAAAAAACAAAAACAAAAACAAACAAAAGGCGATCGACGGACAGTCTGATTGGCAGGACGGCACTGCTACAATTTTCTTATTATTTCATCAATGAAAAAATATTTAAACTACTTATGATACAAATTAACGGAATGGCGGCGTCATCACAGTGTTTTGTTTTTTATCATCATCATCATCATTAATAGATAACAACTAAATACAAATTCGAATTGTATAAATTCGGTTTGATTCGAATAAGTACCGATAATTCGGTTATAATAATAATTGAATTGACGCCTTCTAGATAAAAATATAATAATAACAAAATTGAACTAATCAAAGATAAACGTTACAAACATATAACAATAGAATTTGAAATTATCGAGCTACAAATTTTGAATGTCGTACAATTTTTGGCACAGTAGATTGATATAATTTGATTAATTAATTAATTAATTATTACAATTATTTAATTAATTACGGAAACAAATATTTGTGCAAATGGTAACTTATTTCTCAACAAAAGAGATGGCAAAAACAATAGAATAAACAAGTAACAACTGGATTTATGGCACGATTATTGTGTAATCGAACAACAATAATACAATTGTTTTAATTGAAAGACTTAGATATGTTTGTTGTTCATTTTGAATTAATTCTATTTTCATTATGATTTATGGATATGTCTTATGTGCCATAATTTTTGTTGAAAATATCAATAATTTGTTGATTATTCTTCTAAATTATCATTTATAAACAAAAAAATTGAATTATTCAGTCATAAATTCGATATTTTAATCACAATTAATAGTTGTATGTAAAAAAAATTGAATATAACCTCGATTCAAATGACATAATAATAAAACAAAAGAATCGATAGAAAAAGCGCCAATTACTACATAGTACACAAAAAATACGAATTAAAGCTAATCGAATTCATTTAGAAAGTTGTTTCATTACTATTTAATCGAGGACAAATATGATTTAATCACAATATTGATAACAGAATTGATCATTTTCAATTATTTTTCAAAGAATAACCAACAAAATTTCACAAAAATTAATAATAATTGATGATAATAGTCGAGATAATTTTGATAAATTGTGATGTTGAGTCGTCTTCTATTTTTTTTTGTTTTTTTCTTTGTATAAATTTATAAGTAGCAGTACACCGTGAAAACAAAACAATGGAGCCACCACTTATTATAATAATAATAATTATAATAATAATAATAATAATAGGCCGCCGCTACAACTATCCAATGTCAGTATTGATTATCAATTAATCCTTGATCATATTCTAACACCAAACGTTTTATATGTGATAATTTCTCATGTAAATATTGAAATCTTCTTTTAGATTTTTGATGGTCCAAATCTTTTTTATTTTCTTGATATTCACGGACTATCTGTTTCTTTATATCCTATTATAGTAAATTATATATTATCAATTCGAATTAATTTATATATTATCAATATTATAAATATATATATAGATATATTAAAAGAAAAACAAAAAAAAAAACAATTACTTTATATCGTGGACTAGATGCATCTTCTTTTTTTAATCGTAATTCCAATTCGGCAAATCTACGTGATACTTTCTCAACAATACCATGTAAATCTTTATATTCAGCATAATCAGCATTAAAATCAGCTTTATAACGTCGACGTTGTTCAGCATCTTTAATTGTTGTATATTCCCTAAAAAAAATCAATTATTATAAACAATTATTATAAATTAGAATTAAATAAAAATAATTACGTTAAATAATCAGGAAATTCTGATGTACTATCCAATTTATTATTATTATTTATATTATTATTATTATTATTATTAATTTTATTTTTTATAGGCGATAATGGTGGTTCTGTTGTTGTTATAATTTCTGATTGACTATCAGGACTAACTCTAGCTAAACGATTCTGACTTGATGACGTCACTTTATCATATTTATTTCTATCTTT